>APFE031375950.1:55701-159413 GCA_000404065.3 Pinus taeda
TATTAGGCTAGCCATACTTGTGGAGGCAACATGTTGTGTATGAGTCAAGGCCTCGTGCTGTCATTATTTCTTTGAATAATTCATTATACAGGATACGGAGGTAGCCCCACCTACCGCCACATCTTTGATCACTGCTAAGAAAGGCAGCAAGCTCATATCACAGACCAGGAAATTCATCTGTATGGTTCACTCCCAAAGTAAGGGGAAGATCGTTGCTACATCCATGACCACCGCAATGGGTTCCTCCACACAGCAGCCGCAGCAAAGGGATACGGTCATGACAGAACACAGGAACAACTTCTCCTCACCCATAGGGGTACCACACAAGCTTCAGGTGGGCAACAAAGTCTGGTTGCATCGACAGAAAGAACGCCTTACCAGAACCCATCAGAAACTCAGACGACTCTGACATGGTCCTTACACCAATACCAAGGCTACGTGCAACAATGCTTTGAAGCACATCATTCCTCCATTCATTCGCCTGCACCAACTGTTCAATTTGGACCGTCGTCGACCATGCTTCCCACCATTACTGGACATATCAAAGATTGCAGGACAAGTTCAGCAGATGGAGGAACTCAACGCAATGGGGACCATTGCTTCCTAAGGGGGGAGGAATGATCCAGGTGGATGTGGTGGCCACCCACCTATCCCATTTGGACCCCCACAATTGTCTCTTTCAGCATTTTCAAGTTCCTTAATTGTAGCACAACTTACTATTTTTAGCAGTTTTTCGGGTCCTGAACTTCCGGAGCCGTTTTGAGGCCCTAAACGACGTTTTTTGGGAAATCTGGCGGCAACATGGGTCCATGGACCGATGTTGCCCTTCCCAAAGTGGTAGTTCTCGGATAGATCTTTCTAACGAGCTATCATACGCGTCAAACGGAGATCGTATGCCAAAGTTACGACCCCGGGAAATTGATGTAACAATTTACCCAAAACGGGGCCCACAATTTGGCGTTTCATCTTCTAGGGTTAGGTTTTGGAATGTGAAGGGTTTTCCATTGTTTCTCAACAATAAATAGGCCTTCGAGCCTCATTGTAACACAGTTCGGAACAGTTCAGAGGCATGTACCACACATCTCTTCTCAGAGATAAGCTGCCATCGCCCTAGCTGGTTTATTTTCCATTAATGAAATGAAGTATTATTTCCGCTGCATCTCTTTACTTATGGTTATCACATCTCTGTATTTATGGTTATCTCTGTAATCTATTGCGTTCCTGTTTAAATCCGGATCATGCTAGCAATGCAATGGACTATGTAGAAATTCTGCAAATTCTCTACAAATCTCACTCTAAGACCTATGTAGAAAATCTGCTTTTAGTTTAACCCGATAATGCAATATAATCAAAGAAAAATACTATAACCTACTTCTATCAATTTGTGAAAGCTTAAGGATCGAGCAAGATCGAGCTAAACACATATAACTAGAAGAAGAATAATCAATATCCAATACACATGAAAATACTTTGGGGAAAGGCTCAGCTAAAAACCCCACTATCTGTATTATCATACAAGGTGGACATACATAGGAATCATACAAACCCTTATCTCTCAGAACTAGCCAGATCTCAGTACAATCCTCACAGATGCTCACAGGCAATCTTGGCTTCTCACAAGCCTTCCTCTCTGCCCTACAAGCTCTTATTTCCTTGCACTATTCCTCTAGGATGATCTCCTTCAACCAAGTGGAAAAACTCGATTTACCAAGTGGATGATCTCCTGATATCACACACTGTCAGAACTGCACAATCCTCAAGGAATGATTCCTTCTGCATGCATGTGTTTTATTTATAAGAAAACACATGCAACTGATAGTACACTATCCTTGACTTTAATGTCAACTGGGTCTTTCTCAGAATAGACATGCATGAGTTTCTGATGAGGGAATCTTTAGTTAACTAGATTACACTAGTTGAGTGCATGCATGCATCAACTAATTGTTAACTCACCATTAGTTCCTCAAACAGTTTGGAACTAATTTAACTGGGCTTAACTCAGTAAACTAAGTTCACTAATTACAACTCAAATATAACTCAATCTTATCTCCTTAATTTAAGGGATAACTCTTGCATGACTTCAGAAAGACTTCTAACTTGAATTTCTCCAAATAATTAAGTCAAAATAGCTTAATTAATTATTTCCAAGTAGCTGTTAAGACTAAATTCGATTTTTAATTCACAATTTTAATTCAATGACAAATTAACATTGGAATTTCTAGATTCTATTTTTATCATTTCTTGTTGCTATTTTCAACAGACTATCATCTCCATAATGGATTACTCTACAAGTTGGAAAATCTTTGTGTTCCTAAAGGTGAGAAGCTACAACTAATTAGAGAGGCTCACATCCCTAAGGTTGCATATTATTGTGGTGTTGGGAAAATAATTATCAACTTATAGAGGTACATATACTGACCCATGATTCAAGAGGATGTTTCAAGGTTCATTAGAGGACGCATACTCTATAATTTGTACCAACAAGGCGTGTAACAAGAAACATAGTCTATATCATCCCTTGTACCCACTCATCCTTGGGAAAGAATTTCTATGAATTTTGTGGGAGGCTTACTAATAACCAAGAAGGAACATTACTACTTGTTTGTGGTAGTGTTGAGGCAAATAAGAGAGAGAAATCACTTGATAAAGGTCCCATGTCAAACCTATATTGATTTGGTGTGGTAATTATCATCAATATGTGGGCCCAATTGCCATCAAAGTGTTTTGGGATCAACACTTAGTTGATCAACTTTTGATTTAATTCCATTCCTATGTTGTGGTTTTGATTAATTAATACAAAATTATCTGTGTGCAATCTTACTATACTTTTCCTATCCCAAAAACAAGATCTGCTTAAATATGAGATTTTGAATATAACTAATTAACTGTGAAATAATTTTGAAATAAATCATAAAAACTAAATATGATTATTTAAATAAATAGTTATTTAAATAATATACTTATAAGATCTCACAATCAAAATTCATTCTCATCAAATTCAATCAAACTAGAATATGCATAATTATGTAACGTTGTCCTCTTAATAATAGTGCAAGAAAACATAATATGTGTCTATATAAATAATTGTACCAACCAAAATTGAAAGGACAGAAAATATTAATAAATTTTTGTATTTATTCAAATATAATAATAATAATAATATTAGTGATAGTTCAAAGACAAAATATATTCACCAAACTCTGATCTTCAATTCCATACAAAGACCAGACAATGGAGTAAAAATTCCACTAGAGAAAATTTCTAACCGTTTTCTTGATTGGAAAAGTTCTATATATACATCAAAATGTTAATAGAAAACTAACAATAGGGATTCATATAGCCTCATTTAATGAATAAACTAGAATATTTCTAAACTAATGAGTATTATTGCACTTTTAAAGGGAGAATTTTCCCCTCTTGGTCAGATGCCTTTTGTCTCAATGTAAGCACGCTATTGGGAATACATTTCCTAGTGCTAGCTTACTCTAGTGGAAGTTGACTCATCCACATTTAATTAACATGAATAGACTTTGCTGAACATGTTTATGATTTCTTCTTTCATTTACAAAAGAATATTATTAATAAATTTAGAATAAGTCAATGAATTAAGGAGGAACTAATTCATATTTTTCCATGTTTAGCTGTTAATACATTGCAACTAATTTTATGTCTCCCTTTATTGTTGGATTTCAATGATGTAGGGGCCACTAAGTATTGCCTTTCTAAAAAAATGTACATTATGTATGTCAAAATCAATTATTATGTGCACATAATTGTGTTTGAACATAAATATATTGATCTTGTAATTAAATCTTGGTAAAAAATAGGTTTTTGAGACTAGTTTTCTAATGCAACTTGCATTTTTAATCTCTCCACCTTTGATATTTTTGTCAGTGTACTTGAAGCCAATTGATGTTTTACCTACCATTATTTAAGCTATGAAAATCATTATGCGATTGGCTCGACTCAGCTAATTGGCTGAGTGTTTTATGATATTCTTGAATTTGACTTAAATATTGGCAAAATTCTTGTTCTTGAGATTTCCCTAGTTGCTCATTGATTTTCACTGCTTCTTTCTTCAGAATATCCAGATTAGAGTGTTTTTCTTGTACATCCTTTACATGTATGGAAATTGATCATTTTTTGCTAATATTTTTGCAGTCATACTTGAACACTTCTCCTAGAGTTGAGAATAATTTTCTTTAGCTATCTACCTAGATTCTGTAACTGTTTTTAATGTTGTTGAGGAAAAATCAATCTTTCTTTGATGCTCATCTTCACTAATACATTTTTGATTTTCAAGTCTGGCTATAAGATCCTCAATATTTTCCTTTCTCCGTTTAACAATATCTCTTAAATTATTTACTAACCATTTTTTGGCATGTGCAAAATCACCAATTGAATTTTCCACTTCATTTGTGAATTCCTCATGACCTAATTTGGAAGCATCCCATGTTTTTTATGTTTCTTTGGAAGGTGATTCCTTGATTTTTCCTACTTTCCTCTTCTTGGGTCTTCTCTTGACAATAGCTTTCTTAGTGTTTCAAAAGAAGTATTCACTAAGAGGGACCTCTTCCTCCTCAATTGGTTCATTGTCATCCACATGAATGAAAATGGAGGGAGCAATTCCTAGATAAACTGATATAGGTGTTTTACTAATTGCAACTATTGTTATTTGTCCTTCCATCTCTTCAGGTTTATCCTTCAGATTATCTTTATATACAAAAGTATGGTATTCTGGATTTGGTCTTAGATGAGGTTGTCGCTTAGACTCAAAATGTGGTTGTATTACATGTTCCTCCTCTTCTAGGATGTCTCTACATACATATCTGTTTTCACTTCCAAAATCTAAAATTATTCAATTTGCATTTCCTTGGATTGAATTTCTTATGATTGTAATAATTAAGATTGAATAGATTCCAGCTATGGTTATTCAACATTGCTATGTTCACTCTGTATATATTCAACTTGAGAATACTATGTTTGTTCTTTTATCAAAAATTCCTTTTCTAAGGCCAACATCCATTTCCTTCGAAAATACAAGAGGTTTTCTTTTGCAGGGCCTTCCTATATCTCTTGAATTCATTTTACAACATTTCATAAGATCTAGCACCTTAAGAAATTTGATCAAACAATTTTTTTTCATCTACATATGTTTTGAATTATTTCTATGTTTTATAGTTCTCTTGAACAAGGACCAGGGGATCATGCCTTTTGAAGGATATATAAGAATTTTAGTAATTCTAAAGCAACTACCTCCTTCTTATTATGTTTGGTATTGGATAAGGTAAAAGTTCCCAATTTTAATAAAAAGGAGGGCCAAATCTTCTTTTAGTCAGCTAATAGGGATCTAATAATTATTGTGGACATAATTTGATAGGATATTTATCTCAAATCTACCCTATCTAGATATATTTGGGTAAAGTATGAGGTGATCCTTTTGGGCTAGAACAAGCTATTGAACAAGGAGAATGAAGTGGAGATTTTATCTACGCTGATGCTCCTATCTATGTTTATGTGGACTTTGTCCCCTTCCCTGGTGCTTTCACCCGGTCAAATAGCCTTTGACCTTATAACCCTAGTAGGAGAGGGAGGAGTGTTGCCCAACCCATGAACTTCTTTTTCTTATAAGTAAGAGAGTCTCATCTGTAAATCGGTCTCCAATTGTAGCAGTGGTTTCCATGGATTCATGAGTGAACTTGGGGGGAAAACATCCAAACAAAATTGGTGCAATGAAATCATAAAGTTATTTTAGGCCTCTTAAAAGAAATACATTTCCTTTTTGTCCCATACTTTAGAAAAATAGTTGTATAGGTTCTAGGTCTGGTTACCAATTCCTCTACATAAGTAGGAAGGGTGACTTGGCACAGACTACACTCCATCTAGTAGAAATATTGACATAAAGAATTGGGGGACAAACCTTGGGGTAGCACTTATAAATTTCTTAATTTGTTTTTCCAAATTGTTAGATAGATTGACTGACTAGTTAAATAATTTCCCCTTTATAAATTTCTCAATTTGTTTTTCCAAATTTTGAGACAGATTGACTGATTAGTTAAATAATTTCCCCTTTTCTAATACCTAGTGTAATAGAGGAACCCAATCTATCTTGAATTGTAAAGGAATGTTTTCCCATAGAGTGTGCACAACATAGTGGCAATGGTTTCTAGGGTTTCTTTCATCTTTTCAATGTAGTAAATGTTTTTCCCTTTGATTTTGAAACAACCTCCATCATACCACTAGTATTTGGTTAAGGCTGTCATGTCCTTTTCATCTTTAATACTTTCTCAATTCATGTAGGATTTTAGGAATTACTTGTCAAATTTTACATCTAGTTTTGGTCATTTGTACATAATTTGTATATCTCTAGACCTAAACAATCCTACTATTTCTATCCTATCATTCACAGTTGTACAAGTTTTAACATTAGTATGAGAAGCCATCCAGTGTAACATGTTTGTATATTGAATGGAAATAGGTATGGTAACTAATTTGTGGAGAGATGATTTTTAGATGTTGACATATCCATCTGAATCCTCTTGATATTTTTCTATGAAGTCATCCAACTCAATAAAATCATATATCTCAATCTAGCTCCTCGATTTCTGACCAATTTTATAAGAAGGATCAGAGTGAAAAAATTGAATTATTGTCTTAATCTTCTAATGGAAGGATCAGAGTGAAAAAATTGAATTATTGTCTTAATCTTCTAATGGATCGACCAATTTTGGTAGTTTTGCTATTGTCTTCAGAGGAAATTTTAGACATGTAACAACAATTCAAAATGGCATTAAAATTTAGTATCATAATGCGTAATTTAAAAAAAATTAACTATGTTAGGACCAAGATTTATTTCTTTATCAACAACACCACAATAATCTGTATGATATTAGTTGATTTTGAGTGCCTGTAACTCTGGTAATAGAGACAACAAGGTGAAGGATTATGCAAAAAGAATAAGTAAAATTCAACTATATTCCCATTTGAACATCTTATATGGCTCTTTATTTATGATCATTGTTTAGCCT
This sequence comes from Pinus taeda, assembly GCA_000404065.3. Taxonomy (NCBI): domain Eukaryota; kingdom Viridiplantae; phylum Streptophyta; class Pinopsida; order Pinales; family Pinaceae; genus Pinus; species Pinus taeda. Next base: position 62,730 of record APFE031375950.1, read on the forward strand.
AACAAATAGATGGAGATTTACTCTAAACTTTAATTAGAAATTTAAAGGCGGGCATATTCATTTAACAAAACTATTTACCACAACACAACTTTTAAATCACATTGGGATTAACCCTAAATCATCATTTGATAAACTCTAATTAATGACGATTAAATCCATTAATGATAATATTGGGTATCAAAGTATTGAAAATTTCCAAGGGTAGATCATTATGGAATGGTTCGATACACCAATATACAATATTCAAATATCAAAATTTACCTCATACTAATGTCATACTGGGTGAATTGGCAGTGCCATGTAGGTGACGTGTCATGGAGAAATGCCAAATCAACTTGTCAAACCATGGAAATGATATGACACATGTCATGTGACAAGTGATCATGTTCCCATCTGGAAAATCCTAATTAGATGTTTGATGATGTGGCAATCCAAATATTGAAGTATCGGAGTTTCTTATAACTTTTGTTACAAAATCTTTGATATATTTTTGTCGAAACACTAGTATATCAGGCTATATCACAATATTGACAAGTCAGGCATATCAAGGTTTAGGACTTTTACTTTTTTCGCAAAAAGTTTTGATATTTGATATTTCCATTAAATAACATAAAAACATGTGACAATTGATGTGTATGATCATTTTTTCATTGGTATATCGATGTATTGGGGAGTTTAATGGATAAGTGTGAAAGAAAAGGCCAAGGGCACATTTACCCATATAAATCAAAATTTCAGATTTAAAGAATGGAGTAGGAAAAAGCTAATAAAAGGAGGACTTTAACATTTAAATGAAATAAAGGAAAGGAAAGTGACTATGGTAAATATTCAGACTCTTAAAAAATAACAAAACTTTTAAAGAAAAGTCTCGATATTTCTTTACTAATAAAAGGTAAAAGGGTAATATGTTTTACAATTTTGAGGTTTTATTAGGTTTTTGGGTATTTACAATACAATAATCATGGACTAAGGAAAACATTTATGTTTAAAACTTCAACAAAAATAATTTACAAATAAAAATCAATTTGAAAACTTAATCCATTCAAAAAGTAAAGCTAGTCAAATAAATGTTTAGAAGAAAATCCATTCAAAAAGTAAAGCTAGTCAAATAAATTTTTAGAAGAAGGGAACTTAAAATTTTGAAGTAACTTTTAAAGTGGGGTTGTTGCTACATAAATAGGTATTTTAAAGGTTTAGTAAGATGTGCATTCTCATGCCCTATAAAAATACTATTAAAGGGAAAGAAGCAACAAACTTGTTCTTTGAATAAGTTTGGGTGCACTTTGAGGTACCAAGGAGCATCATTTCAGATAGGGACACCATCTTTCTCAATGCATTTTGAACTACATTAAGGGAGAATATGTACACAAAGTTAAAGAGGTATACAACATTCCATATAAACATATGGGGAAACAAAAGTAGTCATTGAGAATATGGTGCAACTTTTAAGGGGTAGAATCAGAAGGATTCAAAGACTTGGGATGAAAATATGGTTTATATTTAACACTCTTATAATAGAGCAATCCACACTTCTACTTGTAAGTCTCCATTTCAAACTTGTTTTGGATTTTTTCCACCTTCACCTTTATATGTTGTATATGGACAACAAAGAGGAGAGAAGGAGGATCTCATATGGGATGCATTAATAGTAGAAAAAATGTTTATAAAAACAGGTAGATCGAAATGGAAGTAGAGGAGACGTTGAAGAAGTCAAAGGAAAAATACATAGCTATTCATGATAAAAAAAACAAAGAATTGCTTCAGAGTGAAACATAGAGTATGGTTATAGTTGAACAAGGAAATACTACAAGGTCTTTGTAAAAAGATCAAGGCCCTGTGAAATGGTCCTTTTGAGTTACTAGAAAACGTGGGAGATAATGGCTACAAACTTATTCTACCCCCATACATATGCATTTACATTGTAGTGAATGTGGAAAATATCAAATTATATGAGATTTTCATGTTGGATCAAGATGAGGAGTAGGTTCTACTTTCCATAGAGGAATTACCTCCATATGCCTAAGTAGAATTGACAAAGGATACAATTTTGTAAAAAAGGTATAGAAATATAAGAAGGTGTTAATTTAGTAGCTCAAAGAAAAATTCCCTCCATTTCCTCATCAAGGACGACCCATCATAGCCCTTGGAAGAATTTAATTTGGTTGAGGAAAAATATATTTTTAATATGGGAACCTACATGTGCATAAACGGATAGGTTGACCCAAAAGAGAAGTTGGACACCCTTGGATCGCTATAAATACAAGTCAAGTGACCCTCATTTGGAGATCATTAAGTATTTGTCTTTTCTCTTCTTTGTTTTTTTCTCGCATAGGTATGAAATTGGTTTGCGGGAAATTTGTTCGCTCAAGTCCGAAATTACAGGGTCCGAGCTTGCACGTGCATATTAGGGTTTTGGTTCATAGCCACAGGGATGCTACAGAGAAATTTTTGCAGTAATCGCTCACATGCAAGCCTATGTGTGTGGTAGCAAAGCTTTTTCCACACACATGAATCTCCCTCTGTGTGTTAGGACCTAGGGTTTCATTTTGTAAATTGACCACAAGTTTCGTCAGTTGACAACAAATATTGACAGTTGACCGCAGGCTTATGAATCATGATTATTGCTGGGTTCATCTCTAGGTATTGTTTGGTTGGTTTTACTGGATAGTCTTGTGAATGAAGAAATGGATCATTGTACTCTCTTTGTTGAAACATTCAATGACAATCTAAAAAAAGAAGTATTTGAAAGGGTTTTTCCCCTTGTGGCGTTTTTCCCTGGTCTCTGACCAATCCTGGTGTCTCTATGTGTGAATGATTTTCTTCTATTATTCCTTTATGTTCTGCTACATTGATGATGATATTGTTCTTTCTGTATAATTGCACATGTTGTTAACGATGTTATGATGCCGTGGGGTGAATTAAATATGTAAATGATGAAATGAAATTATCTAAAGCAAAGAACAATATAGCCCTAAGAAAAATTAACAACAGGGGTAAAATGTCCTTTGGTAGATTGGATTGAGGGGACAACACCCAATAAAAGAAAAATGATACTCTAAGGAGAATGTAGAGGAAAAATTTCTTCACCTCATTTAGTAAAATATTTTGAGGACCAAAAGGCTCCAAAATGGGGAGGTATGATTCAAATTGGATCATTATATTCTTTGTCATCTATGTTGATTCTCTTGGAATAAAAAAATTGGAGGAATCAATTAGTAGGGCCATTTTTACTAGTGCGTATTAGTTCAGAGAATTGGGTTCTGAAACTTTGTGGATCCATTTTGAGGAATTAAATATTTTTTTTGTGGTCAAAACCCACCCTCTTAAGAATCAATCCTCCTAACACTATTCTACATTCAACGACGTTCCTAACAATGGAATAATCACATTAATAAGAGTTTTTATGCAAGAGTTATGCCTCCTAGAAGTTGACATATTATGTTTGACCACCATGGTACGAGTGGATGCCACGTTAGCCCCCATTACTGACTCATGAGGGGTTAGCCACATGGGGATTATAAAGAAAACCATAGAAAGGTAAATGTTGTAACTCTAGTTAAAAATTGAAGGAGTCAAACCTAGCCCCTAGTTGGCTATTGGATTATGTTAAAAGCAAGCCACCAGGAGGAGAAAGGGATTCCATTCTATTCAATTATATCTTGTATCATAGTAGAGTAGAGATACTAGGAGTGGGATTTAGAGAGATTAATAAAGGGGGTTAGCATTTTGTATTAGCCTAACATTCCATAGATATTAGATAACTCCATAGAGAGTTCCTTCTCCTTTGTACGTGCATTTTTTTTCCATATTAGAAAAGTGAGTAGAATAGCCTCACCTCTCAACCGATTTTTCTCTCATAGCGGTTTCCCAAAGCATATCTTTGTATCATTTGCAGATGGTGTGGGATTGTATTTTTTGTTTTCTCTTTTCTACATTTATTTATTACATGCATAAGCAAAATGTTCAGTGATTAACAAGTTTGGAATCTAAAGGAGTTTAAATTTCATATTATAGATTTCAAGTTGTTTTGTTAGATATGTTGTGATAAGCTATCTAGTGGAATATCTATGACAATTTATAGATCAATTGAGGAGATATTGAAAGAATAGGGAGACATAAGCATATTTTAGAATTTAGAAGACCACAATCTCTTATAGTTTCAAGGTGTGCTTGGAAAAATATATATTTTGTGTTGTAATATTTTTAATATAAGAATACATAAGGCACAATATTTCATCTGAATGTTGGTTTTCCTATATGAGTTTCTATGGTAAATATTTATATTCCATTGTGTGTCTTTGTTATTGAACTCTATTTCTCATGTCATAGTTACTAAAGGGTATGGATGGTATGTTTTTTCTTAATGGGTTAAAAATACAAAAACATAATTGAATAATGTAGCATTGGTAATCATTATAATGGTTTATGTTTAACTCTATTTTGGTGAGCAGATCATTGGAATATCCAAGGTGGTTGATAAATCATGATAGTACTTGAATGGGTTTATTTGGGTTTTCAATGGTCAGAATTGTAGTACATGCTTCCGTTGCATCAAGAAACCCAAATCTAAAGGAGAATTATACAGTATTGATCTCAAGATCGATAAAAGAAGGGTTAAGAAATAATTACAACTCAAAAAAAGGAAGAAGAAAATAAGGAAAGACCATTTGATGAAGGGAAAGGAGATTTATGAGGTATAAATATCAAGTTGTTGATACTTCCAAAAGCATGGCCACTTTAAATAATAATATCAACCCCTTTTCAAAGAAATTTGAATCTCATCAGAAACGAGGAAATCATTTGTAGAGGAAAGAGAAGGAAGAAATAAAACTTGAAAAAGGTGAAATTAGCAACCAATATTCTCTACCTTTGTTTAAAATGGAAGCAAAAGTTGAAATCAATCCATATGAAGGTGAGGTTGATGTACTTAAATTGGTTGGAACAATAAAAGTCTATTTGAGTGTGCATAATAAATGAGAGAAATAGAGATTTTACTTGATTGAAGTTAAAAGGTTTTGCTTATAGTTGGTGGAGATCCATGTTGAGGCCCTTAGGTTGTGGGGAGTATATTTAGTATCTAAGTGGGAGGTATTCAAAGACCTCCTAGAGTCCCACTTTTACGCTATCAGGTTTGAAGTGTGTGGAAATATTTGTTTGCATGAGTACCCACAAAAAAAGAACCTAGTGTTCTAGGAGAAAATCATTTAATTGGGGATAAATCCCTTAACCTGAATGTGGTCACTTTGTGCCTAGATTGTATTCACAATTACTGTTACACATCAATTTGTTTCACTTATTCAAATGATGCCCAATTTGGGTCTTTTGTGATCCGATGATCTATGGTCATAAATCCCCTTGAAATATGGACGAAGTACCTATCGTCAAGTAGAAGAATCCAAGGTTAAATACTTAAAAAACCATACCTTTATATATCATAGTGGGTCCTTAGTTCACAACTTGTGATGGTTGTACCTTGAATAACTAATAACCTATGAAGTCATCATGGTTTGCCCCTTTTTTTTATAGTTGTGATGATATTCTTTCATGAGTACAAAATAAAAAGTAAATGAAGGTTCCTTTTCTAGAAGCCTCATAGTGAGTATCTAATCCAAATTGGTTGAGATTGATCTCGAGTTCCACATATCCTAGGCATCCTTCCTCCTATAGTGGATCCATCCCACTCATTGTGTATCTCTCTTCTCCCTTCATGGATATCTCAACATCCACTCCTTCCTTTAAGCACAATGATTGCAAAGAGAGCTAGGTTTCCATTTCAGATTTCTGAAATTAACTACATGCTGCACAAATTTCCATTGGATTTCTTTTTGTTTCAAAGGCTTGGGTTGAGGATCATTGCAAGGAGACTCTAACATCAAGGAATTTGGTTGAAAATCTCCTGCTCTTTATCATTAATACAAATATTTGTTTCTTTTCCATATCCATGTGTTATAGTGTTTATTGTAAGGCTCCTTGATCTATTACATGGATTATGATTGAATATTTGATATATGTTATGCTTTGATCTATTTTTTTGGTTTTGTCTTTGCAGGTCTCCTCTTGTAGCATCGAGGGAGAAAGCTTGAAAGCTATAAAGGATATTAGCGAGGGTCATCAACAAGCATTTCGTGAAAAGGTATGAGCTTCACATCCTTTTTGTATTTGTGATTCAGTCATAAATTAGGGAATGCTTTCATTTGTTTGTCTGTTTCCTATTAGGCTTAGTTGCCGAGCCTTGGGAGATATTGTTCTGTCTGCAGCTAAAAATTTGGTGACCATATTGGGGAGTGATATGCTCTTCAATTTTCCTTGATTTTGAAAAGTTGAGTTGTGTTCTACGTCTTTTGGTCAACCTTCTATTGATGGTGCTTGATTCACCAACATTCAGGGGGTCTCCCCGATATGAGGTCCCAATTACACCTCACATCGTTTGGTGTAGGAGTCCCATTTAGTATGATGGCCCAGTTTCAAATACTTGGAGATTTTCCTCAGCTCAAGCTGTTGGCTTATATGGGCTTGACCCAGGTTCGGAAGAATTATTTAGCCAAGAAAATCCCATAGCTACTGGTCCTTTTGGCAATAGTCCGTGGAGCACGGACTGAGGTCTCACCCGAGGTAGCAGGGGAGGGTGCTGGAATTAGGTTTCCGTACCCTCGGGATGTCTAGATGTGGTATGGAGGTTTCGCGCACCATTTCACAACATCGTGCTGCTCTGTTTCGTGTAGATTCGAACCTAGAATGATTTTATCTTTCTATGATCGCTCCGTTGAACGATCTAATCTACTTGATGAAGTATTGTCACTCAGATCTACCTAGAATGGTCTTTTAGCGAACATTTAATAGATTTAACCAGTTTGCGTACTTAGAATACACTTAGATTCACATATATATATAACATTAGCATATGCACATAGATTAACCAGTTATATCAATCATTCATACAGTCAGATTCACGATAGCTCATATTGTAACACAGAAATTGTAGAAGAAACTTATCTTTATTTCCACTTATTACCAATACATCCAAATCCGCCCTGTGCACTCAGCTGCAGGGGTCCACGCACACAGTTGTGGACTCTTCCAGGCCTTTGCGCACACAACAGTAGAGCCTCTATCCACTACCCAAACCCCCCGACTCGGACTTACAGACGCTTTCATATTACTTCCCTCAAAAACCCATTATTATTCAGTTCCAAGATCATACCCAAAAGGAATTGCCTTTCCCTCATAGAGCTGTGCTCTATTTATACCTATCTATGGTCCACGGACCGACTTACTTCCTATTATTTTATGTTATTTTTTGGGCATACAACCCTTTGACTCGGTCTTTTACCTTTTGCGCTTCGCATATTTCAGAGGTTTACAATATTTTTATCCTAGTTTTTAGACTCTCAGACTCAAAACTGTTATGCGGGACTGTTATAGACATATTTGGGCACTGCAACCCCAATCATATATGTCCATAAACCAAGGGCTTCTGAGTCCCTAAAAGTGTTGTTTCACACCCTAAAGGAACAAGGTCAGCTGATTACATCATCTCCCAAAAGTTCTCCATGGAAAACTGCTCAGAACATGTCAAAACTGGACCATACAGACAACTCAGTGCTAAGGGTGTGATGCATCTCACCTGCCACATGCAAAAAGTGCAATGCATACTTAAAATCCCTTCTGTAGGGTGTGATGGGAGAGAGTAGACAAATGGCAGAGACAGTTTGCAAGGTGGATGATCATGGAATCTTCCAGAAACTTCTCCTGTGACACTTGCCTCTCTGAATTCGCCCAGGGATGAGTAAGATATCATGAATCTCCAAGTGGAACCAAGAACTATCAGAGAGGACACTAATCAAAATCCTAGAAGCTGACTCACCCCCCTGCAAACCTCTATATATGGATCCCTCATCCCAGAGTTCCAGAGGCTGGAATTTTGTATCTTGTAAGGAAGTGCTGTTGGTTTCCTGGTGGAACATCATAGTGTTGGGTGATCTAAGCTTTTCATGAGGTGAAGAAGGCTTTCATGCTGGGAGGATGACGCTAGGTCAGATCAATGGGTTGTAATACTCTCTTCTACTCTTTCTATCGATAAAGCTATTCGAGTTTTCCTCCACATTCTTGTATGTTTGATAACATATGCATTTGTGTGGTCAATATATATCTGGTCCTATATTGTTTATGGTTGTAGATCCCAGTACTTTGAAGGTATTATGCTGCTTTGACTTTACAGGTACTCTTTGAAGTGGGGTAAGCAAGGAAGGAGCGGCAAAGATCTATCAGAGGGGAGAAGGAACAAGCAAGGAACCAAGTGAAAGATTGAGGTTGGTATTCTTTGCTCCTCTCCTATCTACTTCTCATAAAGGAAAACGAAAATAACTTTAGTTTGTTTGTTTCTAAGATAGCTACCCGGCTTAGTGGGACTAGCAGTTTTGAATGGACACTAGATTTCCCGATAACAAAATGGCGACTCCACTGGGGAGCGAATAGCTTATTTTCTTGTCTATATTTGTTTGCTTTATAAACTACAGACGGGGCCTAAAGTTAAGCCAGCTAGCCTTCGAACTGGATTTGCTATGCAAGTGCAAAGTAGATCACTACTGCTTCAGTCCATCTCTGGGTTTTGTTTATAAACTGAACAATTGATTTGCAAACATCCTAATTGCCCTGGTGGTGGCTCAAGTAACCTCATTAGATTAGCCCCTATGATTTGTATTTACTGACTATCATTAGATCGACCTAAATCCGTGAACTAAGTTACAAACTGTGACCAAAACCAAGTTGAAGTCTTGTCCCTAGACCATCATACCTTCTCCTCTTAGCAATCTGGATGCATCACACCTCCCATGTGCAATAGGTGAGATGAATCCCTGTTTCCCTGTGTTACAGGTGCAATGATCAGATAAGACTGTTTCTGCCTCCAGATTTTGGTTTTTTGTTCTCTCTCTTCAACTTTATTCAGGAGTTTTTCTGTCTGTGATCAGTATACCACTGTGGAAACTCCCTTCCTTGGCATTATTCCGCCTCCATTGTACAAATAATTGTGAATGTTTTTATGTATTGTTTTCCATTTACAGTTCTCCTTTACAAAGAAGTAGCTTAGTCGAACTGTCGTCTTTTGATTTGGAAGTGTTGCAAGTGTCATTTTCAGTCAAAGAAAAGAATCCTACTATTCTTGATGGTCAATTACACTGTTACTCTTGTATTTGATTTGAATTAATAATTTTTCAAGTGTTGAAAGCAGTTTTCAATTCAAAATCACAAAGTGTCGTCATTGTCTTCCTTTCATCTTTTGAAGAGAAAATTGTTAGTACTGTCGCTTTGAAAAGATGATTCAGATTTGTACTTAGCATTATTTTTGTCATCCACACATTAAGAAAGCGGAAAAAAATACATGCATGTGCATTTTCATTTAAACTGCTTGTTGATTTTGATTTAGGACAGTGCATCTAGTGTGTGCTTTCTGCTCTATGTTGAAAGAATCCCGCTTCTCTTTCTTTAGTAGCTAGGATTTTCATTGCAAAAAGAAGAATAAATGACTGTTTATCATCTTAGATTCCATTTTAGGAATTGTATATCTACATCATGCGGTGAACCTTAAAGGCAAACTTCTTAAGAAAGATCAACTATAAAATAAATTCAATGAACATAAAAATGCTTTGGAACCTAATGCACAGCATTTAGAAGTCTAGGCTAGAGACGTATTCCGGTGTCGTAAAGCCTGGTAACTATTGCTTTCATCGCAGGTTGGGTGATTCCTCCTCTTTGAAACGATAAGTGCCAATACGGACTTGTGCTCCCACGTACCGTCGAGTATATATTGGGGGACCACAATAGACTATATCATTTATTCTTAGGAAGCTGTGTCTGCCACCCTATCGATCACAATGCACTAAACACAACATTTGGGAAGATTGACTACTGTACCGTAAAAAGTATTTTGCAGTTTTGCAATTGGTTTGGTAATCCCTCTGTCTAGATTTCAAGAGTAGTCTCTTTCATTCCTTTTAATACTCCTTAAAGGAAAAGGTCCATCTGATCACTTGTCACTTCAGGCTCATTAAAAATCGAAGGCGACTAGAGTCATCTTTAGCTTCTTCTCGACTCTTAAAAATTGAAAAAGCAAGTTGTGTCAAAGCGTCATAAAATTTATTTTAATCAGAATAACATCACTGTTCCCTCGTTGGTCTTAGGTTGATAAAATTGAGTCCACCAACCAAGGAGTTCCCCTTGGGGGAAATCCTAGTCGTTTCTCCTCTTGGGGAGATGTTGGTGCACCTCATATGGCCACATTGTCTCTTCCAGGACTGACAATCGGCTTGCCAATATGGCTCTTCTTGACCTCTTTCATTCAAAGCACCATGATTCCTGAGAAATCAAATCAGCAACTAGATGATACTAGGGTTACCCCCCAACCTTCTGCTTCGTTTGTTTCTCCCTCCCCTCCTTCCTCTTCGCTTGGTGAAGCTGGTAAACCTAAAAGCCAAGTAACTGAGAAGAAGAAGAAAGGGAAGGAGAAGGAGAAGAAGAAGAAGGAGCCAAAGGCAAAAACGGGCAACCATGCATCATCTAGCGAAAATCCACACACTGCACCATCCAAACCTAAATCTCCATGTGTCATTTACAAAGGAGACCACTATCATCGAGATTTTCCTTGCATCCCTCGGATCATAAGGGACTGGTTTCCTCGTTTTCACAATCCGATGTCGTCAACCTCTGACGATCATGTTGAGAGTACACCATCAACTAGTGAAAACGAATTCTCTAAGCAGAAAGGAAAATATAAATTTCCTTATAGACTGTGTGAAGGTGATCATGCCGTCCACCGTTGTCCCTTCTTGGACGAAGCTAAAAGAGTCTTGGATAACTTTCCTGCTTCACTGCTACGGTTTCCTCTTGGATACAAGAAACTCTTGCCGAGTCCATCGCTAGTTGAAAATATGAATGACACACCTTTGTGGTCAGTCGAAGCATCTATCATTGAAGATAGACCCTCTGAGTCTACACTGGACCAAAGTCATTGGGTCGAGACGACAATCGACCCAGTCTTGTCTTCGGAAGGTCAAGCTTTAGATGATACAGTCATCGAAGAGAATGAGAACGACACCATTCAAATTCTTTTCGTAAACACAGACTCCGATGAACATGGGGGAAATCTACCCATTCCTTTACCGCAGGAAGGAAGTTCGTCAGAGTCATATCCGGCCGTTTATTTGGTCCCACCTCTGAGCAACCTAGTTGTTTCCTTCGATTGGAACCTACTAGGCAGACCCTGTCTACCATCTAATGTACCATTCTGAATCATTGTACAAGCTTACAAAATGGTCATGGTCGGTACTATCATAGATGAAGGGGCTTCTGTGAGTATCCTTTCCTCAACTTCTTGGAAAGCGATCGGTTCGCCATTACTTCTACCTGAGATGTGAAATCTGACAAGCTTCGACAAAGGAACTAGTCAACCGTTAAAGATCCTTCCAAGTTTCCCTATAACTTTGAGAGGGAAAACCGTTTATCTGAACGTAATGGCAGTCCAAGGACCTCTAGATTATAATCTACTCCTTGGGCATGACTACATTTATAGCATGGGAGCCATTGTCTCCTCACTCTTTCGAGTAATGTGTTTTATGCATGAAGGCAGAGTGGTCCAGCTCGTAGACCAACTTTCATTCCCCGGCTAACACATAGCTAATAGTAAAATTCAATCCCTAACTGGTCTTTTCACGCAAGGAATATCTCATCAATCTCCAGTCCTTCCACCTAATGAGCGCAAGTAATTCGGTGATTGTGACTAAAACCCACGGGGCATGCACCCTGGTCTGCTTCGGCAAAAGAACCCTAGGTATAAGGTGGGTTTTCGCATAGGAATATGACTAGTCTGACACACCCGTCCATTTAGGAAAATGGGATTAGACTGGAATAAGATACGTCCGTCAAAAGGTATGCCTTTCCTGATAGAGCAAATGCTTTGTTTGCAAATTGAAGGGTAACCTGGAAACTCTACTTTGTACGTTAAAGGGTATGTCTTTCCTGATAGAGCGAGTGCTTTGTTTGCAAATTGAAGGGTAACCTAGAGACTCTACTTCATTATACCTGGGGGCATGCAAACCTTTTCGCATGGAAAGTGAAAAGAAACCATTTATTTTCTTAGTTTGTAGATTCTCAACCCTTTAAACTCGTAGGATTGGTCATTCTTAGCTTACATAAAGAAAGGATTTAGAGCAACGTTTCGAATGGTGCAAGCTCCCTAAAAATTGAACCTATCAATGAGACATCCTTATTATACGACTGGCAAGAGCAGTTTTACGCAAATTTCAAGCTCATAAAAAATTAAACCTAAGCAATGAGCATATGTTTTGCCAGAGTTTAAGCTCATTAAAAATGAACCAAACTCCGGTAAATAACCATTGTGAATGCATTATCATCATCTTTTGAGCCTTGGTCATGTTCTTACCATCACCTCCACTCTGTTTTAGCCGATCATATGCTTCCATTTGATTGGTTACCCTTTTGAGGAACAATTGCAATGAGTGAGTCTGTTAGCCATCCTCGTAACACTTCCGTGATTGGAAAATTCCAAATCTTACCTGGAACCAGCTGCTACCCGAAAATATCACTCATTCCTCGAAAAACGAGCCTCCTTTAAGCTCTTTTCATCTGACTCGTAAAATATGAAAAGATTACCGAGCAATTGGCCTCTCCAACTCGTTAAAATGATCATAAGTGCTATCCCTCCTCTAGATTTTAATCTTTTTGGACCTGAGGGATTATTACACAAAAAGATCGAGCGCTTGTCTTGTTCGGCTCGTTAAAACTGTTGAAAATTCATCCCTTTTGTATTAGTTTAAACTTTTTCAGAATTAAGGGATTATATGATGAAAAAGGATTATTGGAGTTTCCTTTCCACCCCTTTTCAGACTCTCTAAAATTGAAAAAGGACCAAGTTGTCTTTGTTGTTAAACTCGTTAAAACCAATAGCAACAAACTTGTTCATGCAGACAAGAATGAGTTTCACTGTCACTAGGCTCGTTAAAACATAGCGACGGGTTTGCTCGAAGGGAAAATTATAGAACAAGCATATGTTATCCTCCTCAAGCTTGATAAAAATAAAGAGGTACTGGTCAGCAATGACAGGGGAAAAATTGGGAAGAAAACTTGAAGAAACTTTATTGGTAGCAAGTCGCTCTTGAACATGACACTTTCACTCCATCACCATGATTGAGCCGGGTTGGGTTATTCCATTCACCGGTCATATTACCATTGGTCCACCGTACCATCCATGTTTGGGGTTAACGCTACCAATCCATTTCGGTGTCGCCGATATGTTCAAGAGAAGTCACTAAGAGAATTCACCAACCTAGCTTGTGTCTCATCCGTTGCAATACCTTCACCCTTCATTCTTTCATGACCACCACCCTGAACCTTGTATCATCAGATCATTTTCACCTCCATAAAATCATTTTCTCTGTTCCGTGTCATAGATGTGGGATTCATTAAGGCCCTCCTACGACAGGTCACTTCTTGTCGACGATAGCTCACTATCCAAAAAGTCGACCTAGGAACAACCCCTTCAGTACTTTGAAGCTTGCATGCTTCAATGGCAAGTTTCTCACTTCCGATGATAGGTTTACATCAATGTACTTCGATTGAAATATTTCACGTGGTGTTTGACACCAAGTCCTATTTTCACACCACATGAATTGTACTGTCATACCTTAAGGGTCATCATCATTATCGGTGATTCCTCTCACACCTGTTAACAGCTTACATCATTGGCTAGTAATCAGGCAATGTCTTTCCATGTTCGAATCTAGAACATCTTCTTACATGGATTGACTTGTACTTTGGGTGAAGATTGAATGATTTTGAAGACTCCGGATCTAGTTTCATCCATTCGGGCTACGATATATTTAGGAAAATAAAGACATCAAATGTACATCATTGTTGCACAGATGATCATCCAAAATCAGAATCATCAGTCTTCCATACAGACGGTTGTCTGTCCTATGTACATGAAAATGAATTTATAAAGCTAAGCATGGGAATGTCCGCCCCAGCTAGATCATGAAAATATTATGAAGATAATGTATTGTATTGTATCTTATTACAGGTCGCCTTCTAGTTCGAAAAACCTCGGGTCCTCATGATAAAGCATTTCACCCGACATCAAAATATTTACGACCTCATGCTTTAGGGGGAAACTGTTATAGACATATTTGGGCACTGCAACCTCAATCATATATGTCCATAAACCAAGGGCTTTTAAGTCCCTAAAAGTGTTGTTTCACACCCTAAAGGAACAAGGTCAGCTGATTACATCATCTCCCAGAAGTTCTCCATGGAAAACTGCTCAGAACATGTCAAAACTGGACCATACAGACAACTCAGTGCGAAGGGTGCGATGCATCTCACCTGCCACATGCAAAAAGTGCGATGAATACTGAAAATCCCTTCTGTAGGGTGCGATGGGGGAGAGTAGGCAAATGGCAGAGACAGTTTGCAAGGTGGATGATCATGGAATCTTCCATAAACTTCTCTTGTGACACTTGCCTCTCTGAATTCGCCCAGGGATGAGTAAGAGATCATGAATATCCAAGTGGAACCAAGAACTATCAAAGAGAGGACACTAATCAAAATCCTAGAAGCTGACTCACCCCCCTACAAACCTCTATATATGGATCCCTCATCCTAGAGATCCAGAGGCTGGAATTTTGTATCTTGTAAGGAAGTGCTGTTGGTTTCCTGGTGGAACATCATAGTGTTGGGTGATCTAAGTTTTTCATGAGGTGAAGAAGGGCTTTCATGCTGGGAGGATGACATTGGGTTAGATCAATGGGCTGTAATCCTCTCTTCTACTCTTTCTATCAATAAAGCTATTCGAGTTTTCCTCCACATTCTTGTTTGTTTGATAATATATGCATTTGTGTGGTCAATATATATCTGGTCCTATATTGTTTATGTGTTATAGACATTTTTGGGCACTAAAACCCCAATCATACATGTCCATAACAAAAGGGCTCCTAAGTCCCTAAAAGTGTTGCTTCACACCCTAAAGGAACAAGGTCAACTGATTACATCATCTCCTAGAATTTCTCCACAAAAAACTGCTCAAAACTGGTCAAAACTGGACCATACAGAATGCCCAGTGCAGAGGGTGCGATGCATCTCACCTTCTCAGTGTAAAGGGTGCGATGCATACTGAAAAGCCCTTCTGTAGGGTGCGATGGGTGAGAGTAGACAAATGGCAGAGACAGTTTGCAAGGTGGATCATCATGGAATCTTCCAGAAACTTCTCCTGTGACACTTGCCTCTTTGAATTCACCTAGGGATGAGTAAGAGATCATCAATCTCCAAGTGGAATCAAGAAATATCAGAGAGAGGACAGTAATCGAAATCCCAGAAGCTAACTCACCCCCTTGCAATCATCTATATATGGATCCCTCATCACAGAGATCTAGAGGCTGGAATCTTGTATCTTGTAAGGACGTGCTGTTGGTATCCTGGTGCAGCATCATAGTGTTGGGTGATCTAAGATTTTCATGAGGTGAAGAAGGGCTTTCATGCTGAGAGGATAATGTTGGGTCAGAACAATTGGTTGTAATCCTCTTTGCTATTCTTGATATTAACAAAGCTATTCAAGTTTTCCTCCACATTCTTGTATGTTTGATGATATATGCATTTGTGCGGCCAATACATATCTGGTCCTGTATTGCTTATGATTGTAGATCTCTGTTCTTCGATAGTATTATGCTGCTTTGATTCCACAGGTGCTTTTTGAAGCTGGGTAGACGAAAGAGGAGCGGCAAATATCTGTCAGAAGGGAGAGGAACTAAGCAAGGAACCAAGCGCAAGACTAAGGTTGGTGTCCTTTGTTCCCCTCTTATCTACTTCTCATAAAGGAAAGCGAAAGTAGTTTTAGTTTGTTTGTTTCTAAGATAGCTACCAGTCTTAGTGGGACTAGCAGCTCTGAGTGGGCACTAGATTTCCCGATAACATTATGGTTGTAGATCCTAGTACTTTGAAGGTATTATGCTGCTTTGACTTTACAGGTACTCTTTGAAGCGGGGCAAGCAAGGAAGGAGCGGCAAAGAACTGTCAGAGGGGAGAAGGAACAAGCAAGGAACCAAGAAAAATATTGAGGTTGGTATTCTTTGATCCTCTCCTATCTACTTCTCATAAAGGAAAACGAAAGTAACTTTAGTTTGTTTGTTTCTAAGATAGCTACCTGTCTTAGTGGGACTAGCAGCTCTGAATGGACACTAGATTTCCCAATAACAAGGACCTTCGCTACCCAACAGTCCCCCAACACAATCATCGTGACTTATCTCGAGTCACTCGTTGGTGCAGCGAGACGCGCTACCATGGCTTTGCGGTTCACCTCCTTCTAAGTGGCGCTCTTCATCCTACTCTTCTTGGTTGTCTCCTGCCACGCTTCATTCGGCTCCTACTTCAGTGTTGTTACCACTCCTTGCGACTGATGATGCCCATTCTGCTCTACTTGGTTAACATAGAACACCCTCTCCCAGGATTTTAGCTCGAGCAGGGGAGCCACATATGGCACTTCCTTGTACCACCACAACCACTTCCAACCTTAGTATCTGCTCTTCGCATTGTCTGTTGCAGCTTGTGTTGCAATTTTTCAAGACTGCTGCTACTGTCCATGAGATCCCAATCCTCAAGGTCCGTCAAAGATGACTTATTAACTACATTTCTACCCGTGGTTTCCATCTTTCCATCCTTTCTCTATATTTTTATAGTTCGTCGACTTGCCCGTGGGCGAGGCAACGACATTCGGACCAATTCTGCTTTGTGTCTCCTATTTTTCGGTACCTCCCCTACTATTGATGCTGCAGTCTACGGGACACCTGTAGCTATCAATACCCTGCTATTTAGAGAGTCCTTTTGCTTCAACGGCTATTTCACCACCCTCGGGCTTATTCCTTGTGCAGAGATAATGAATAGCTCCATATCGATAACTAGCATGTATTTTCCAGAAGTGTAGGTCACCTGGTGGATGCCCCTTGGTGATTTATAAGTGATTGGAATTTTAAATTCATTGGTTCCTGCTTGTTCTAGCATCCTCGTGTAAAATCTTTGGTAGCTTGTTCCATATCAAACTCGTACTCCCTCTCTTAATTGCCCGCCGCTCACTCCCTCTTGCCATAATGCAAACATATTGTCATGAATAGTGACAGGAACGGTCACCTCTCTTCTTAGCAATGCATCGATGCAATTTTTATCATGCAATCATGATCTTGTTGATGAGCCAAATCGATGCATAGCCTGGTACTCACGCCTCTTTCCCCCAGACTGCTTTATCATCCCACGCTCTCTTTCAACTGGCTGGAGTGGTGAGACTGTCCCTCGAGCGGTTAGTCAGGTGGCCTGCCCGCCGATGAAGAGCTTTAGGTGACTGCGATTCACTTAACCTGGGAAGGGGTCTCCATTAAGTTTGGCAAGTTGAACTGTGCCCCTGTCGGTAAATTATTTGACAACAAAGGGTCCTAACCATTGCATTCAGAGTTTGCTAGGGAATTTCTCGAACTTACTGTCGTATAGAAATACTAGATCATTTTCCTTGAAGGTGTGCACGTTGATATGACGATCATGCCACGCTTTCTCGCGCTCTATACTTTCTGATGGAATCCGACCAAAAACCATTCCTCCTCCAGTTCCTCTAGCTGCACGAGCCTGTTCTCCAAGGCCCCGCAGTCTGCCATACCTATGATTGTTGCGATCCATAGACTAGGCATAATATATTCCATAGGCATAATGACCTCCTTGCCATAGACCAACCAAAAAGGTGTCTGGTCCATCAATTTCTTGCAAGTGGTTTGGTATGCCCATAGCATAGCAGGGATGCGCAAATCCCAGTCATTTCATCGCACATTGCAGACCTTGGTCAATGCTGTCTCTAAGATTTTGTTGAATGCCTCAATGGTCCCATGCACTTGCGGGTGGTATGGCGTACTCTGCTGGTGATGTATTTGGAACTCCTCAATGAGTGCACTGGTTGTTTCATTCAGGAAATGCGTTCCCTGATCGCTCATGAGAATTTTTGGACATCCAAACCTTGTTAGTACGTTTTTGAACAAAAACTTCGTAGTTGTCGCAACCGTGCAATCCTTAACTAGTTGTGCCTCTACCCATTGGGTGAAATAATCTGTCGCAGTGATGATATAACGCATGCCTTTCTTTCTTCGCGGTTTGATAGGTCCTATGAAATCGATTGCCCACTTCTCGAATGGCTGTAGCTTCATCTGTGGCTGGAGCGGCATTTCTTCTCTCCACGATGGTTTCCCCATTTGTTGAGATACGTCGCAAGCTCAACAATGTGCTTTCGAATCCTGATGCAAAGTAGGCCACCATAATCTGCGAAGAATCTTTTGGGCTAAAGCGTGGCTCACATAATGTTCGCCAACAACCCACCCATGTGCTTTGGCCAGGATCTGTCCTCATTCAAACTCCGGGACATATCTACGTAATATTTCGTCGTTGCCCATTTTGTAGAGGTGTCCTGTGATCACGGTGAAATCTGCTGTGCGTATCACCAATTCCCTCTTCTGTTGAATAGAATATCCTTACGGTGCAGTTCCTATAGTTAAGAAATGGATTATATCCTCAAATTGACCATCCGCTATGCGAATCGCATATAGCTGTGCATCTGGGAGTCCATCCTCTAGATTTGTGGGTTCTTCGCTAGTCTCAATTCGAGACAGGTGATCGGGGCCTGCATTTAGACATCCCAGCTTTACGATGACCTCAAAGTCCTACTCCTGGAATAACAATAACCATCTACAAATGTGCCCCCCCAACATAGGCTTGTTCACTAGGTATTTTAACGCTGAGTGATCGGTATACATCTTAAAGTGGCCTCCAAGCAGATAGTGGTGGAATTTTTGAAGTGCGTATACCATTGCTAATCCCTCGCACTCAGTAGTGGAGTAATTCTTCTCAGCTTTTGACAATCGGTGACTTGCGAATTCAATCGGGTGGTCAATTCCCTCCGTTCCCGGTTGAGTAAATACCGCCCCTAGTGCGATACACGACGCATCAACATGCACATGAAACTCGACCTCCCATTTTGGGAAGACGAATATAGGGGCTGATGCCATCTTTTCTTTGAGCGTATCTAGACTTTTGTTGCATTCCTCATTCCAGCAATAAGTATCATCCTTCTTCAGCAATTGTTCCATCGGAGCTGTGGTCTGGGTGTAGCTTTTGATGAACTTCCAATAGTAGCTCGTGTGTCTTAGGGTGGCACGTAGTTATTTGACACTTTGCGACGCTTGTAGATTGAGTATGATGACGATCTTTGCCGGATCCACCATCAGGCCTTGCTTACAGACCACATGGCCCAGCAGGTTCTCGAATGGGACAAGGAAAATACACTTCTTTAAGTTTAGCGCAATCTGGTGTCGGTGACAAGTATCTAGCATAAACGGTAAGCTCACTACATGCTTTTTAACCAGTCCAAACATGGTCAAATCATCAAGATAGACCTTTAAGAACTTGTGTATAAATTCTTTGAATGTTGTTACCACTATTCGTGAAAATATTACTGGCGCATTCTTCAGGCTAAAGGGCATCACCATGTACTAAAAGTAGCCCCATTCAGTGGTGAACGTTGTTTTACTCTTATCCTCTGGTGTGATCTTGATCTGGTGGTATCCTAAGAACCCATCCGTGGAGGAGTAGGCTTCTTGCGCCCCCAAATCTTTTAGTACCTCATCTTTAAACGGAGTTGGAAATGGATCATTAACGCAGGCATCATTGAGCTTCCTAAGATCCACGCAGATACGAATTTCACCCTTTTGTTTCTTCTCCTACACAATGATCGAACATACCCAGTCGGATTCCTCGATTGGTTCAATGATTCCTGCTGCCAACATCTTGTCCAAATCTTCGTGGATCTTTGCTTTATATTTTGGGTTCAATCGGTAGGGTTGCTGCTTAACAGGTTTCGTGTCTGGCTTCAACATGATCTTCATCATTCCCAGGTCCCCTAAGATCCCTTTTAGCTCCATGATTTTTGTTGGGAATATATCTTGATATTCGCGAATCAATTCGATGACCTTCTCCACTGTGGCGTCGTCCCAATGGTCCCCCAGCATTGCATACTTTGGCCCTTCTTTGGTTTCTATATTGAATTGTCTCATTTTCAACGGCGCCATGATATCTGGATCTTCGATTTTGGTTATGTGCACCTCACGTCTCCCCTCTGATTCTGGAATGTTGACGTTTCACGGATCATCCTCATCATCTTCTACCTGGACATTATAGCATTTGAGAGCTTGGCACAGCTGTTGCGACCAGTAGGGCTGCACAATTTCCTCTGGTTACAGTGGTGCCTTGAAAATGGCAGCCTTTACCAGCTGTAATGCTTCATCCACAAGATCCATCCATTGATATTAAAAGAGGAATGTCGACAAAAATCCTGCGCGCAAGATATCCCACTCGCCTGTGTCTTGTCGAAGCTCCAATTTAGTATACCAGTTTCTAGGAATGACGTCCAGGGTGTGATAAAATAAG
Organism: Pinus taeda; assembly: GCA_000404065.3. Classification (NCBI taxonomy): domain Eukaryota; kingdom Viridiplantae; phylum Streptophyta; class Pinopsida; order Pinales; family Pinaceae; genus Pinus; species Pinus taeda. Next base: position 83,244 of record APFE031375950.1, read on the forward strand.
TACAACCATTCTGGCTTAGGTTCCTCTCCATAGGCTTTGATCCATCTGGTAAGGTGCATGCATGGGTCATTGCATCCATCGTATTTCTCTGTTATGCGTAGTTCCGGCTTCCCAAATCTAATCTTCATCATGCGCTTGCAGCCGCGCCAATTGTCGAAAGTCCCTTCATGTGTGCCCTACCATCGCACAGGCGTTGTGCGCAACACCCATCTCAATGCATCAAATCATTAGTTCTCTGGTACTGCGATTTCAAATTTGGTTAGGAATTCATCTATTATCGTCAGCCCATCATACGTTGGAAATTCGCAATCCTGGGCCCTTACATAGTACATATATTTAGTCATCATATTGCAGTGTAGCGTAGTCACTCCATTCAACCTGGTATGCCACCGCTTATATTCTTCGTTTGAATCGGTGGTGCAAGATTCTACATAGCCTCATGATATTCTTCAATCCTCCGTTGTCTTGCCCCATTCTTGCCTTTGTGTAGCTAGTCTGTAGATACCATCTTATTCGTCGTTGCTCTCTTTGTTGCACACAGGTTCAATATAGCGCGGTCCTTAAGCTGGATCTAACAGAATGACCACGTGGAGCAACTTTGTTTCAAATACCATTGTTCGCTTCTTTAAATTAATAACCCCATTCATGTCGGTGGCCCAGTCTATTCCTAACAACGCAGGATAGGGCGTACTTTCATCCATGAGCTCAATAACTTCAAAGTCCGTCTGATTACTTGCACCGTCAAGGTCTACCGTAACTCCTTGCAGCCTTCCCAGGGGCAACACCTTCTGTTGATTTGCCATCCATAGTTGGATAGGGGACCATTGTAGTGTAGGCTTACCCATGCACTCCTAAGTCTGTTTAGGCAGTACGTTGGCATCTGAGCCTAGATCCCGAATGACCTGATCCATTTCATACTCGCTGATCTGCGTTGTAAGTCACATTTCCCTCCCTGTCCGTGATGCATGTCTCCCTAACTTCCGAACTACGCGAGGTTCACTCCATCATGTAGATCTATTTATAAGTCCTTGTAAGCCTTTAACTTCCCTATTGTCACAAAGCAATGTTATACATGTCTCTAGAAAGGTAGTTATCATCGAGGAATCCTTGATCGGCTGAGGCTGATCCCTACTATCTGGGGTAGAGACTTCTGTGAAGCTCTCCCAAGCTTCCAGATATGTCTCCTTACACACCCCTGTGTCTTCCTTACTTAAGTTCCTTCTATCCGCTCCTGCGGTCGTGCCACTTCTTAGTACCATGTTGACTTTGGGATCTTCCTCGCAGGGTTCAGACCTCATCATTTGCACGTTCTTGGTTGTTGTTGGTTGCGGTGCCCTTTTTTCATGGATCTGTGCTATTAGCGTAGGACAATCTATCAGCTCATGATCAAATTTCTCACAATAACTGCACGAAATTCTGGTGGGGTTGATACAATCCCGCGCGTAATGTCTTGGACATGTGTAGTTGTAGCAGATTAGCTACCCACAACCCCTTCCCGGCCCCATGCCGCCCCATCCTTTCCCATGCCCTGGAACCCACCGTGCACGATCGCCACAGCTAGATCCTGACCTCGCGCCTCAGTATTCATTCTGTAAGCAGGTGACTGGTCCATTAATAATTGGTAGCTACGACAGTCCCTTTCCTCCTGGCCCACCAATTTGCAAAAGCTGTAAAACAACTGTTGGGGGGTCTGGTTGTATTTTGGCAGTAGATGATAATTATCCGTGTTGTGCTTTCTTCCCACTTGATAGATTGCGCACCAGAGTGGGGTTGTTGTGCTCGACCCTGCCTCTGGTAGCAATGGTGTTGGTCCCCCCGTTGCCACATAATTCACTGAGACTGGGCAGTGATTTTTATCGTGCCACTGGCTCCTACACCATACTTCCTCCCAGACTTTTGGCCGCGGTGCCTATTCTTGTTTTAACTTCTTCATTTCCAAACACAAATTTTAGATCTGCGCTTGGATTTGTTGAACTCCAAACCCTAGGTCTTGTAATGGAGTGTCGTGCAATCTCATTGCTGTCTCTAATGCTTCAAACTGGGTTGAGATATTCTGTTTTGACAAAGCCATCGTCGGATGTGGTGTTAATGATTCCATAAACCAAGCACAGTGCTACACATCTATCAATGTCATGTTAGCCTCACGAATAGTACTTTTCAGTCTTTGGTCCAAATCCCATGGGGTTTCACCAGGCATCATCACGATCTCTTTGAACCCTATAATCGACTGCGTTTCTAACTTCGGCTGGCTAAACTCCTTCTTCAATTCGGTATGGATTTCTGCTATACCCGCGGTTGGGTGATCGCTTGAGTACTTTATGTACCATGTCAGTTCTCATCCTGTAGTGCACTGACTAAGGTATTATCATCCGCAATTCGCTACGCATTCCATACTGATGTTAGCATGAACCAGAATTGTTTTGGGTCTTCACCTCCTTCGCCTTTAAGTACTGGTAAGTGGATCGTGCTCATCATTGTTACCCTTGAATTAGTACTATTCCTGGCCCCTTCGATCCTGTGATTTGCTTCTCTCTCAAGTCCCCGTGTTTCACACCAGACACCCGTTAGGTAGATCCCGGTCCCAGCAATGGAACCAATTGTTGGCTTATATGGGCCTGACCCAGGTTCGAAAGAATTATTTAGCCAAGCAAATCCCATAGCTACCGGCCCTTTCGGTAATATTCCACAGAGCGCAGACTAAGGTCTCACCCGAGGTAGCAGGGGAGGGTGTTGGAACCAGGCTTCTGCACCCTTAGGATGTCTATATATGATCTAGAGGTTTCGCGCACCATTCCGTAGTGTCACACTGCTCTGTTTCACGTAGATTTAGACCTAGAATGATTTTATCTTTCTATGATCATGCTGTTGACTGATCTAATCTACTTGATGAAGTATTGTAACTCAGATCTACCTAGAAGGGTATTCTAACAAACATTTAACAGATTTAACCAGTTCACGTACTTAGAATACACTTAGATTCACATATATCTATAACATCAACATATGCACATAGATTAACCAGTTATATCAATCATTCATATAGTCAGATTTGCGATAGCTCAGATTGTAACACAAAAATTGCAGAAAAAACTTATCTTTATTTCCATTTATCACCAATACATCCAGATCCACCCCACGCACTCAGCTACAGGGGTCCTCGCACGCAGCTGTGGACTCTTCCAGGCCTCTGTGCACAGAGTTTTAGAGCCTCTATTGACTACCCAAACCCCGACTTGGACTTACAGATGCTTTCAGAGTGATTCCCTCAAAAACCCATTACCATTCAGATCCAAGATCATACCCAAAAGGAACTGCCTTTCCCTCATAAAGCCATTCTCTATTTATACCTATCTATGGTCTGTGGACTGACTTACTTCCTATTATTTTATATTATTTTTCGAGCGGACAACCCTTTGACTCAGACTTTTACCTTTTGTGCTCTGCATATTTCGAAGGTTTACAATATTTTTATCCTACTTTCTAGACTCTCAGACTCAAAACTGTTACGCAGGACCTCTGCTACCCAACACTAGCTTTTAGCACATGAGAGTGTTGCAATGGTACCTTCGAAAAGAAAGGTGAGTGTGAAACATAACTGTATCTAGGTTCTCTTACTGCAAAAGGAGGGGGGGGGGGGGGGGAGTTAGCCTCAAAGTGAAGGGTAATAGTACCACCTAGGAAGACACACACGTGATCGAGGAAGACCTTTCCAATATCCAGTGGAATAGTCCACAACGGATGCAACAATCATTAAAACCAAAGAATAGGGAAAGATCCATCTACCATCCAGTGGAATAGTCACAACAGATGTGACAATCATTATAACTGATGAGTGGGGAAACGTCTGTCCAGTATCATGCTGAGTAGTCCACAAGGATGAGACAACAATGAAAACCATTAGAACAAATTCCCAACAAGATAAGCACTAAAATAATTGAAATAGTTCAACTATATTAGTACATGTGAAACAAACATTGAATATAAATGCTGACAAAATAATATTACAAGCATCCACAAGTCATGCATGGAAACATTCTGGCCTGAAATGGCTTCTGTATTAAGCAAAAGTTCCAAGACACATATTTACATCATACATCATACATCACTAGCTCCATTAGTGGGACATTGAAGCCACTCCTTGCTCCTCAAAGAACTGACACAAACACTCTATGCTTTGCGAGAGGAGCCAAGGTGAAAAGTCCTTTACTCATACAATGATGGGTTATATATATCGAAGGGGTGATGCTTGACCCTTGTGACTCTTCGACTACCCTCATGACTGTTCAACTTCCTATGACTCTTCATTTTCATGTGTGTCCATGGACTTCCACTTTACATTACATTTGATTTACAATATACATGGCTTATAATAGTGATGTGGCCTTTGACAACTTATGACATGACTTGACATGACACTTCTGACATGGGCTAGATTTCAAAGGTGGAAATGTCAATTTGTTGTTGCTGTTGAGTGATAGATGTGTTCTTGTATGTGCTTTCTCTTCTCCTCCACAGGGAGTCTTAGCTGAGGGAAGACACTAGGGAGACACTTCTGCATAGTTCTGGGAGGCAATGCAGGCTTCATCCTATGCACATTACCGCATTCCAATTGGTAAGGAAGAAGTTTTATCACTGGTTTTGCGAAATTTGCAGTTTAGGTTAGGCTATGAGAAGTTACTGCGCAATTCTGTGGATGAAGCATGCTACTCAGCTATGGAATTGTGCAGTGCAATTTCCCTAGGGATAGTGACTACATACTGTGCAATTCCAGGCAACAAGGTTGCATCACTGAGGGCTTAGACTGCGTAGTGCGTAGTTCAGTCGGGGTCCGGTGAAAGTGAGTTGCCTAGTCGGAAGGATTTTAGGGAAATGGATAAGTGCGGGAGGAAAGTGAGCTTGTGAGGAACTTTAACTTGTGATCACACACTTAGCATGCTTCGAGGACATGGCAACATAGACCACCAAAACAACAAGACAAAGCATTACACTCTATGAGACTATCCTAGAACTAAAAGTGACAAGTGCGACACTTAAGATGGAATTAGGATGATTGTGATGACACTTCTGTGAAAATTCTTGAAACTTTGTGTATGATTTTGACAAATGTTTACATAGCTCGGAAAACTTGAATACACAAATACCAACCTTTGAAATCACCAGAAAAATAACACAAGAATGGTAAAAAAATCAACATGCTAAAAGACGACAATTGATCAAATAAGCGAAAGGGGTGAAAAGACTCTAAGAAAGCTCATGAAATGAGCTCAAGTGTTTGAAACCATGAAGGGAAAGAACAAGGAAGGCTATGAAATTTAAGTGCAGGCCAAAATTTTGGAGGGTTTTGTAGCCACTACAATACTTGGCGACATAGTGGTTGAATATCAACTTCTCTGTCTTGATTCATTTTTAAGTGCAGGGCCTTGGTCCTTTAGGGAGTGTTGATTCATCATGTAAATTTCTTTGGCTTCTCCACTTACCCCATGGGAAGACATGGTTTCCTTTGTACCTTATTAGTTGAATACAACATAAGATTCAACTAGATCACAACGTTTCAAATTGGGAAGGATAGTTTAGCTCACGAGCTTAAGATTTTCAGAGTATATTTTTTCATCTCTGGTGTTTCTCCGCTACCAACAGGCCTGGAAAGTACCACGGTGGAGTCACGTAGGTACACAAGCATTGCTCAACTGCAAACGAGCCTGGACAATACCCTGATGGAGTTTCCAGCTTCACCTCTCTGCATAGGAAGCCTTTCTCTTCTTTCACATTTATTTATTTATTTAAAGAGAACTGCACATCAACACTTATTTATTTTGGGCGGAAGAGGGATCCCGACTTATTGAGAGTAGGAGAGGTTGTTCCTTCAAAGAAGCATATAAAGACATATGATGTAGGTTTTCTCATTTTGATTTTCCCCTTCTCCATTTCTACTAGTTGGACAAGCTTGAAAACACCAAAGTAGGAAATTGAGTATAGGCATGAGGTTTCCAAACTTGACACAGGTTCATGGTTGGACCAAAAATCTCCTTACGGATTGATTGCATTTTTCGCCAGAACTTCATCGGCAAAAAGTTACAACCAATATAAAGAAGGAGGACACAAAATTGGCCAAGGTCTATAGTGTCATAAGACTCTTTGAATTTCAACCACACACGCACTTGGAAGCCACAAAGAAGTAAGGAACGACACTTATTTACATAAGAAAAACAAAAATAAACCAAATGAAACATAACAACAAACAACAAAATATTATGTACATAGTGCGGGGCACAACCCCATATCTTCATTGAAAGTAATATTTTAATTCTTGGCCATTGACAGGGAGAAAGTCAATCTTTCTGTCAAGTGATTGAAGACAGTACATGTATTGGCCAAGATTTTTCATGGATTGTGTATGGACAAATCCACATGGATTGAAACTTAGTGTGCTTTCCTTTGTCTTCATGGGCTTTGTCCCACTTTAAGGCTAAGTCACCCACATTGAAGCTAGTTTGCCATGCAGAGTTTTTTTCAAACCATCTCTTGATATAGTTCTGATGGAGAGAGAATTTTTCTTTTGCTTTCAACCTTTCTTCCTGTAGCTTGTGTAAAGTGTCCACCCTACACTAAACTAAGAGACATGGCTTTCCCTAGGATTCTTAGGACAATTGGAGAGCAGGAAAGTATATGTTCGGCGGGAGGATGGATTCTTTTCCATACACGAAGAAGTAAGGGGAGGTATTCAAGGAAGGTTTAGGTGTGACTCAGTCAGCCCATAAAGAATTTACCAAAGCAGAGTGCCAATTTCACTCCTCAGAGAATATGGTATTTTTTATGATGAAAATGAGGTTCTTATTTATGTATCAACAAAACTATTCCCTTGTGGGTAATAATTAGTAGAGATTTTCAAGTCAATACCATTTTCCAATGCAAAGTCATAAACCTTTAATGAAGAAAAGTATGTTGCATTGTCAAAAACAAGTGACGTAGGAACATCGAACCTGGAAATGATATTCTGCTACAGAAAGATGATGAATTCCTAATCATTCACTTGTTTCAGCGAAATTTCCTCTGTCCACCGCATGAAATAATATGTAGTAGTCAAAATATAGTGGTGTTTCTTTAAGGAATGTGGTAAAATTTCCCCAGTGATATCGAAGCCCCACTATTGGAATGGTTCTTCCACTGCAAGAGGTTGCAGCGGGGTTGCTGACTTCTTATTTATTCCAGCACACCTTTGATAGACCAGACACTCGTAGACATAGGCATGAGCATCCTTGAATAATGTAGGCCAGTAGAAACTGACCCACATGACCTTGTGTGATTTGGTGTTACCCGCAAAGTGTCCCCCGACTAGTCCATCGTGGAGATCACATAAAACCTTATTTAAATCCTATGCCTCCAAGAACCTGAGAAAGATCCCATTATGGTGCTTTCTGTATAGCACCCCATGGACTGACTAGTATGATAATGCTTTGAGTCGGAGTTCCCTCTTCTGTAGCTTAGAAAAGTGAGAGGGTACTTAGACTCACATACCAATGCACATCTGCGTACCAAGAGTTTCTGTTAAAAGTGGGAGAGGCTCGCTCAACATTGTATATTTCTATTTCTTGCTCCCAACATGAGAGCTATTCTTCTTCCTCTTGTGCATTGACTGCTTTTTATGCTAACTTGTAAAGACCATGATCCTTGATGGTGTGATCTGGTTTGATGTCAAGATCATATTCCTGTAATCTAGTCATCTAGTGATCTGACTGCTGTGTGTGGGACAAAGATAATACAATGGTTTTTTAACAAGTAATGTTTGAAGTGCTTCATCGCCTTGTATACTGCATAAGCTTATTTCCCATGGTGGGATAGTTTAGATCTGGTCCTTGCAAGCTCGCACTCATGAAGGAGATGGGTCACTCATTGTTCAACTCGTCCTTTTGAGTGAGCATAATAGAGAGAGAAGTATCGGAAGCGAAAGTGTAGATAAATAAGTCTTTTCTTATGTCTAGGCTGTACAACGCTGGTGCTTCTGCTATTTCTTTCTTTATATGAGCGAACACATCCTTCTCCCTTTTGCCCCAATTTTAGACTGCGTCTTTCTTAATCATCTCATATATGGGTTTGACGATCTGAGCATAATCAGAGATGAAATTTCTAAGGAAGTTGATCTTCCCCAATAAAGACTACATGTATTTCTTTTTCACGGGGTGGGGAATCTGTGTAATAGTCCGAACCTTGTCTGGATCTACCTTGATCCCACTTTTAGCAATAATATGTCCAAGCAGGTTACGCTCAGACACTTTGAATATGATCTTCTTGGGATTAAAGGATATCCCGTATTTCTAGCATCGCTAAATTTTTTTCTTGAGGTGGCATAGGTGGTATGACCGTTGTCTTGAAAACACTGTCACATCATCGAGGTAGACCACTACGCTCTGTCTGATAATGCCGTGGAAGGTGATGTCCATTGCACGTTGAAATTTTGCACCTGCGTTAACTAACCCAAACGGTATTTGATGAAACACGAACATACCCCACTTGGTATGAAATGTAGTCTTCAGTTTGTGAGGATTTTCTACCAAAACTTGGTTGTAACCCGAGAAACCATCTAACAAAGAAAACATCTCTGCCTCAGATACTATTTGCAATATGTGCTCCATGGATGACAATGGGTAATTGTCGTTGTCTGAGGCATGATTAAGGTTGTAGAAATCTACACATAGGAGGATCTCCCCGGACTTCTTCCTTACAGGGACTATATTAGATACCTAAGTCGAATGTCACACTTTATAAATGCTCTGAGCATCCAGCAACTTTGTCAATTATTTCTGTATGAGGGGCTCAAGTGTTGGGTGAAATTTCCTCAGTTTTTGTTGAAAAGGCTTGGTCCCTTCTTTGATTTGTATCACATAATGGATTATTCACGTGTCATACATCTTAAGGTCATAGTACATCCACGCAAAGACATCATGGTACTGCTTGAATAGGCAAATAAAAGCTTACTGCTCTTGTGGTGTACAACAAGTACTGAGATTCACATACTTCAAATCTTCTATTCCCAGATTGATCTTCTCATGCGACAATGTAGATCTATGGGTCTTAGCATTGACAGGTCCCTAAAAATGGTTCTGCAAGTCATACAACGTTTCAAGTGATACCACACCCTTGTGGATGAGGTTTCCTTTACTTGTACTACTTATATTTTGCAGAGACTGTTCCTTGCTTTGTGTCCTTGAATATGTCAATGTTGGCCATAAAATGCAATATTTTTTGATCATCATCAAAAACACGTAAATTAGTGATGTTGCATGGGGCTGATGGTTTGTAAAAAATTTCAATAGTAAAGTTGTCCCTTTACGGTAACATCCTAGTAGCTACATTTGTTAAGGCATCTGCAACTACATTACTCATTCTTGGCACTGAAATAATATTGAAAGCTTGGAAATGAGAAATAATTTTCCATACCTTTTGTTAATAACTCTTAATATGAGGTGACACACAATGTATAGTGTTACGTACCTAAAACACCACGATTTCAGAGTCACCTACCACTTTCAGGACAATAACATTGAGGTCAATGGATTTTTGTAAGCCCAAGATGAGTGCTTCATACTCTTCGGTGTTGTTTGTGCACTCAAATTAAAAGTGAATAGAGATTAAATGTTTTCATTGCAATGGGTCTATTAAACACAACTAGCTCTAGAGCCCTCTTATGTTTTGGATACGCTGAAGTACATGGTCCACATATCATCTAGATAGGGACTACTTACCACACTACTACTACTACTACTACTACTTAATGTGCTAGCATCATTTTCTCTAGTTGAACATGGAAGGAGGTCCAATTGTGTGTTTGGTGGGACATGGGATGGCTTTGAAAGATAGCACCCCAACTGTGTCTCTAGAAAATAATTGCCAAAAACAAGTTCCGCGAAAGCCAAGACTCATTTTGTCCATTCAAGGGAGTTACATTGTGCTTCATGTATCTCTTTGAAAATAATCGTATCTAGTTGTTCCTACCCTTATATGGAAGCCATAAGTGTGACCATACAATAGCAAAGTATCCTTGCAACTTTCTTGAACAGTCTCTACTCAGCGATATCCTGTATGCTTTCGGAATGTACACAATTACAATATTGATGCATTGATGAACACATTCGTCTGATGATAGCCGGATGATCACGCCCCCGAGTTCACCAATTGTTGGCACACAAGTTTTGTCTAGTTGGATTATCTGTGCATCTGTCTTACTCCATTAAGCATTGATTTTCTTGGGCACAAAGAGTGGCATGACATTAACCGATGCGCCGAAATCAACAAAGTAGTTGTGATCATTGAAGTTAAAGATTTTGAATGAAAATAAGAATGGTGGGCAGAGTGAGTTTGCCTCCCCAATGTGGAGCGAGTTAAGCACAAATGAGAGAGCATCAAGATAATTACCAGATCCCTTGCTTGAAGAGGTGGCATCACCAATAGATGTTTGCCCAAGTTCTCATAGAATAATGTCTTGCTGGTTCATGATTTTTGTTATTTCAAATAGAGAAATATTTGCACGAGCCTTCTATTGGGTCATGGAAACGATATGCATTTACTATTAACTTATTATCCTTTTCCTTTATTCTTATCCTTTCTATATCCCAATGCGCTAATATATTAAGAAATTACGGTAAGAAATACGGAAATTATCTGCAGTTACGCTTTGGCTAATTATTACCTTCCTTTCTATAGGAAAACAACGAAAGGGAAAAATGTTGTTCCCTTGAAGAAACAACAAACATCGACAGGCTAAGGAAGGAACACGGAGGTTGCAGATACATCCAAAAGGAAATCAACATGATTAGCACAAGAAAGGAAATAATGTCTGAAGATGGAAAACTGTCGTGAATCCCTTAGGATCAAGAGATCCTAAGGGATCATGTTTATCACTTATCTTTGTACCCTTTTCGATTATAAAAGAGATGTTTTTGTAAAAAGAAGGGGGGACGAATTTCTGTATTATTGTAATTGTAATTGTATTCACAGAATCTCGTTGTCGAGAAAAACATGAAAATATTGTAATGCTCATTCAGTTTGATGATTAATATATAAGTAAGGTTGCTGTTCCCTCGCGTTTCCTAAAGTAACTTAACGGTGTTTTGTTGGTGGCTAAGGGCCCGACCACTAGTGGATTCAACTGCTCTTCTTGTGTCATACATTTCCAATTCTTAGAAGTGTGATGGTTTGATAGTATTCTCGCTTTTTGTGATTTTATCGCTACACTGTTTAATATTTTCTAGTATTGACAAAATCTCAAATATATAGACTGCAGGATTGTCATTAATTTAGTTCGCTTTCATTTCAGATCAAGTTTCTTAGACTAATATTCTGCTTGAAATAATCAACTGTAAAGAGTATTAACTACTGCTGTTGAAGCCCTCAGATTGATATTTCATTTGTTGTTTAGATAAATTATTGAGGATTGGGTTTGATTTAGATTAAATCAGTTAAAGAGGGATGAGTTATCACTACTGTTCTCTCAAATGATGTTGTTGTTACTTTGATGAATGGAAGATTTGATTTAGTTAAAGGTTTGAGTTTTCTTTAATGGCAATTGGAGTTTACTAGATGCATTAGTTTACTCTTGTATTTAAAAGATCTATGTTGCAATTTAGAAGCATTACTCTATGAGTTAAATAATTGCCACATACTGTGTACACTCTTGAGATAAGAAGAATTACCCGGATTGATAATTAATGTGAGGATAAGTAGGAGTTTGAAAAGGCACCTTTTATCTACCAACATTTTGGCGCTGTTGCCAGGGAGAGTGTAGCCATTTCTAAAGAGTAATGAACATCTGATGATTGTTGTTGAAGAAGAATTGGGTATTGAAAACGGAAGGTAAGAACCTATGTAACGAGCAAGTAAAGTGCTTGCTCCTCCGCCCGTTTTTCAGCACCAATTACATAAATCTGAAGTAGGTATTTGTTGCTTATCTGTTGGGAGAGATCTGGGTATTAAAAATGAAAGGTAAGAACCTGTGTACGGAGCACGTAAAATTCCTGCTCCCCCACCTGCCTTCCAGCAGAATTGTTAGGAACTTAAGGTAGAGATAAACATGTGAATTGTTTGCATGGATTACTAAGAAGAAAAAACCCGAAAACAATCCAATTCCACTACCCAAACCAGACAGATCTAAGGGACCGGTGACCCTTGGACGATCAATGTTCATAGACGACATCTTAAAGAAATCCGAATCTGAGCCATCATTAGGTCCTAGAAACGTTGCTTCCAAAAAACTTACTGTCCCCCTTCGGGCCATAGGCTCACCATCTGTAGCCTACACTGAGGTCCACAACAAAACAATGGGAACTGAGGAGAGTTTTCAAGAGATTGAAAATTCGGGCCCAATTTCCTCACAAGAAGGGAATTATTTTAATATTTGTGAAGGAGGAGGAGAAACAGGGGAAACAGAGGAATCAAGATCCCCTAAGGTAGTAATTCAACAAGGAACACCCAATATCCCAGATCGAGGGAGTGCTGTTAAGATCATTCCCACCCTTTCTAATCATCCTAGGAATAACTCTCTAGAGATCCCAGAAGGGAACTGAAATATATTTGATCAAATGGCCAACAACCCACAAGTACCTTAAACCTCTACATTACAATATCCCATCATTGACACAACAGTCAACGCACCCATGAAAGCTATCCCTCTCCAAAGTATTCCCACCTTTCATGGATTAACATCAGAGGATCTAGATGCATTTCTGTTTGAATTTGATGTATTATGTTGGGGTTATGATTATACCACTGACCCCCAAAAACTAAAACTGTTTTCTTCCACACTGAAAGGAGCATCCTTGCATTGGTTTATGGGATTAGGTGGTGGTACAATAAATGATTGGGATTAAATGAAAACTGCTTTCCTAAAAGAATATCAAGACTATTGTAGATCTAGAGAATTGAAAGATGAAATATTCCAAATGGTAGCAAGACCCAGTGAAACATTAGAAGAATATGTGGAACGATTTCAATATAACCTCTAGTGATCTCCCTATGCAACTCTGCCTTTACCTGATAATGTGCTAAAAACTACACTAATTAAAGGGATGAAAGAGAAATGGATAGAAACATTAAATATTATGGGTAAATGTGATATATATCAAGAAGAATATGCTGACATTATTAAATTGTGTATCATGTCTTCAAGGGGCAGTACAAGATTGAAACTAGCAGAACGTGACATGACCTCCAAGGAGAACAAAATCTCTGGTGGAGGTATAATTCGTGCAGAAATTGGAAACCAACTAGAGGATTTCAAAAAAGATATTTTAGGAACTCTGACAACAAAATTGGACATTATGTAAGCCAAGCAAAAGCAGGCTGAAGCAGAACAAAACTTGGTGATATTCTGTCCTAGATGCAGGAAGAAGCATAGTCACAAAGAATTCCTGCTGGATATGGTGCAAACCTGTGCCATATGTACTAAAGATCATACCACAGAAAGCTGCCCATCACTCCCAGGGTTAAAAGCAGTCTGTAAGGAAGTAGAGGAGGAAATATAACCAGTCTACCAGCTAAGTCACCATTGCCAATGGAAACCATGACAAACAGGTACGCCTATTGATCCATCTTGTTTCTTTCAACCCTTGCAATATAATTCGCAACAATACCCAGGAGCTATGTGGGAGAACCAACCACCTTTTCCCAATTGGTCGCAACAACCATTCCCCATGCCACCTTGGCCAAACCAATCAAATCAAAATAAAAATTAGCCAAATTCCTCTTACTTCCCACCGTTCTGGCATAATAATGCATATCAATCTCAATGGTCACCCTCCACCTCACAAAACTAGAACTGGCAGTCAAGCTGGAAAAGACCGATGAATCATCCAGTACGAATAATCCCCTTACCTTAACCTACACTGCCAACACCATACACATTGCAACAAAACCCTCAGACCAACCTATGACCGCAACTCCCAGCTCAACCCAACCAAAACCAAAACAACAAACCGGTTCAATCTTTGCAAACTATTGAAGGATTTGAGCCAGAAACCGAGTTGAGGGAGTGCAATGAGCTTCAATTAAGGTCTAGGCAGATAGTAGAATCAGAGGGGGGTAAAAATAAACAAATTGAAGATTAGTTACTGTAGAACAAGCACCACAAGTGGAGAACATGGTTAAATAGAAAACTCATGATCAAACGATCACCTCTTCTCCACCATTATAGAAAGATTAATCATACCCCGCCCAATAAAATACCCCGATTTTGATCTTCTGGGAGAATTGAAATTTTTTTTGTGTAAAGATACCTCTCCTCTAGGCTATTCAGGACATTTCGATTTATGCAAAAACTGTTAAGGAATTGTGTAAAAAAAAGCCAAAGGGGAAAATAAAAACAACCCCAACCGGCCATGTAGTTGGTACCTTATCTAATTTACTATTAGGTAGAGAAACACCTATAAATATGGAGACCCAGGAAATCCTATAGTCACTGTGAAAATAAATGGATGTTCCTTCCCCAATGCGTTAGTCGATTTAGGAGCAACAATCAATATTATTACAACGACAACTTGTCAAAATATTGGCATTACATCCTTGGACTCAACCACAACCTTGTTGGAATTGGCTAACTAATTAGTAGTCAAACCAGAAGGCACATTACATGATGTAATGGTGCCAGTAGACTCTTGGGAATACCCTGTAGACTTTCTGATCATCAATACTAGAAACTGACTCGATGGACATCCCCTAATTCTAGGCAGACCTTGGCTAGCAACTGCGGATGCTTACATAGGCTGTCGAATAGGCAACATGATGATAGCAAGAGGAAGAAATGTGAAGAATTTAGCCTTATATCCTCCAGCTCAGCCAGTTTAAAAATAATAAAAAACAAAAAACAACCAGTATCATATCTAACTGAAAACATTAGATCACCACTAATTATACAAGATGCTCTCAAATTCAAGGATCAAATAGAAGATGACATCATTAACACTTACATTAACCAACTAGATGCCGTATCCCATCTAAATGTCACATGATTGAAGCAGCCCTCGATAACGAAATAGAAGAAGATCCCTTAAAAGATATTAACGACCAGTCAATACCAACAACTTCTGTTTATAACAACAAAACCATAGAGATTAACCAGGAAAAACTTTAAATATCAACAAAAACCTGACTGCTAAACATGAATAGAAGCTTGTTCATCTTCTGAGAAAATATAAAGAGGCCTTCACATGGGATTACCTAGACATGAAAAGGATTGATCCCCAATTAAGCATGCACCACATCTATATAGAGAAAGATGCCAGGCCCATTTGACAACCTCAACAAAGGTTAAACCCTCATCTTAAAGACATTGTTAAAGCTGAACTACAAAAATTGTTAGATGTAAATTTCATCTACCCTATATCTGACAGCAAACGGGTCTCTCCTTTAGTAGTGGTGCCTAAAAAGAATGGAAAGTGGTGTATATGTTTTGACTATAGAGTGTTTAATAAAGCAACCCAAAAAGACCATTTTCCCCTTCTGTTCATTGACCAGGTCTTGGACACATTTGCAGGAAAAAAATTCTTTTCTTTTCTAGACGGCTTCAACGGCTACAATCAAATACAAATTGCCCCTGAAGACTAGGACAAGACTACCTTTACCTACCCTTGGGGGACATTTGCTTACAGGGTCTTACCTTTTGGGCTATGCAATGCACCTGCCACATTCCAGAGGACTATGCTCAACATTTTTCAGATCTGATAAATGAAGGGCTCGAGGTGTATATGGATGACTTTACACCTTACAAAGATGACTTCGAGCCAGCATTACAAACATTAGAAAAAGTTCTGCAAAGATGCATTGCTACCAGGCTCTGTTTAAGCCATGAAAAATTCCACATGATGATGACTGAGGGCCTCATCTTGGGTCACTATATCTCAGCAGCTGGAATCCAGTTAGATCCAAAAAAAATTCAGATAATTCTTTTAATACCTACCCCCTCCACACAGATTGAGGTATGCAGTTTCTTGGGATTTTTTGGCTATTAGAGAAGATTTATAAAGATTTTTCTCAAATTTTTGCATCATTATATGCATTAACAAGAAATATCAATTTCATCTAGACTAACAAATGTGACATCGCTTTTGAAGATTTAAAATGGCTTGTATCAACAGCCCCAGTATTACGGGGCCCAAAATGGGATTTGCCATTCTAGATTTCATCTGACGCTTCAGCCACATCCATTGGAGCAGTTCTCAACCATAAGGAAGATGAAAAGCCATATGCAATATACTATATCAGCAAAAATCTATCTCCTGCTGAATTAAATTATATTGTCACTGAAAAATAATTTTTTCCTATAATCTATGCTATCAATAAATTCAAAAATTATATAACAGGACACCCTATGGTTTTGTATACTGATCACTTTGTTATTAAATATCTAGCTAATAAACCAATTACAGATGGAAGAGTGACAAGATGGTTGATCCTTTTGCAGGAATTCGATATCACTTTTAAAGATTGACCAAAAAAAGAAAATCCAGTAGCAGACTTCCTTTCACAAATGCCAAAGACAGATGACTTGGCAACAGTAGAAGACTAGTTCCCTGATGAACACTTATTCGCTGTCACAGTCAAAACACCATGGTACGCGGATGTCACAAACTACCTAGCAGTGGGAAAATTATTGAAGCACCTGACACCTAATGAAAGAAAACAAATAGTACAGCGTAGCACTTGGTTCTCTTGGATCAGAGGATATTTATTTCATGTAGGGGCCGATATGCACATTCGAAGATGTGTCAAGGAAGACAAAGTATTCAACATCCTGAAAGCTTACCATGATGGGCCTTGTGGTGGTCATTTTGCAGACCATAGGACTGGTCACAATGTCTTGCAGATGGGCTTTTATTGGCTCACCATTTTTAAGGATGCCAAGAAGTTCATCCAGGCATGCGATAGTTGCCAAATAATGGGACGCCCTGGGTAGTCTGATGAGATGCCCCTACAACTGCAATTGGTCATTGAACCTTTTTAACAATGGGCGTTAGACTTCATTGGTCCAATAAACCCATCATCTAATCAAAAGACATACATATTAGTCACGACAGAATATGTGACTAAATGGGTGGAGGCAGAAGCATTACCAAGGGCAACAGAGGACTCAGTGATCCACTTTCTTTTCCAACTATTCATGCGATATGGCTTGCCTAGAGAGGCAATTACCAATGGAGGACCACAATTCATAGGCCATAAGATCACTTCAACATTAAAGAACCATCATATCATGCACAGAATCATGACTCCATACCACCCGCAGGAAAATGGCCAGGTAGAAAGCACCAATAAGGTAATCGAGGCAATACTCACAAAGACAGTTGCATCACATAGACGTGATTGGGCTACCTGATTTCCAGAAGCTCTATGGGCATACTGCACGACATGGAGAAATACCACGAGATATTCCCCATATCAACTAGTGTTTGGAAAAGAGCCTATGTTCCCAATTGAATTTGAAATCCAGACATTGAGGATAGCTCAGGAGGTAGGCTTAGACTTAAATGAAGCACATATTAATAGGCTACATCAAATCAATGAATTGGATGAAATCCGGCTATCAGATCTTCAACACACTGCACTGGTCCAACAACAAAGAGCGAAATGGCATGATGCCCTTATCAAAAAGAAGATCTTCCATGAAGGATATTGGGCACTCCTGTATGATTCTAGGTTCCAGGATTTCTCAGGAAAACTCCAGACCAGATGGTTAGGACCTTATGAGATACAAAAAGTGCATGATAATGGCACCCTCACATTAGCCACCATTGATGGGTCTGGTTACTCTTTTAAAGCGAATGGGCATCGAGTACGACTTTATCACAAACCGCTTACGAGGGCATCCTTTTGCCAAATATTACGGGAAGATTCCACCATACAGATTCTTGTTGAGGAGGGAAACCCATCTTTAGCATCAGCCTGGTGAATAATTCATTTGTTTTTGAAATTTGTACATAAAAGTTTTCTTTCTATTTTTGATTGAATTTGCTTGTATAAATTGTATATAATTTCTCTTGTTTTTCTACTTTTCCTTTGTTGTTCCCTCTAAGGAACAACTGTTGTTCCCTTTAAGGAACATCTGCTGTCCCTTCAAAAGAACAACAATGTTCGTATGGATTTTCTTCTTGCTATTCCAATTAAGGAATAACTGTTGTTCTCTCCAAAGAACAGCTGTTGTTCCCTCTAAGGAACAACAATTTTGTGTACATATTTTCATGTTGTTCCCCTTAAGGAATAATTGTTATTCCCTTTAAGGAACAACTGCCATTCCCTCTAAGGAACAATAGTTCCCTGTATATTTGTTTTCATACTATTACCTCTAAGGAACAATTGTTATTCCCTCTAAGGAACAATTGCCATTCCCTCTAAGGAACATCAACCCCCTGTATATTTGCTTTTTGTTGTTCCCTTTAAGGAACATTTGTTGTTCCCTCTAAGGAATAGCTGTCATTCCTTATAAGGAACAACAATTTTGTGTGCATTTGCTTTTTGCCGTTCCCTCCAAGGAATAGCTACTGTTCCCTTTAAGGAACAATAGTTTCGTATGGATTTGTTTTCCTGCTATTCCCTTTAAGGAACAACTATTGTTCCCTCTACGGAATAGCAATCCCTATGTATTTGTTTTCTCATTGTTCCATAAAAGGAACAAAAATCCTGTATGTATTTGTTTTCTCGCTGTTCCATCTAAGGAACAACTGCCCTTCCATCTAAGGAACATATGCCATTCCCTTTAAGGAACAATTGCTGTTCCCTCTGAGGAACATCTACTACTCCCTCTAAGGAACAACAATTTTATGTATATTCTTTTTGTTGTTCCATCTAAGGAACAACTGCCATTCCCTTTAAGGAACAACTGTTGTTCCCTCTAAGGAACAACAATTTCGTGTATATTCTTTTTGCTATTCCATCTAAGGAAGAACTTATGTTCCCTTTAAGGAATAGCTGTTGTTCCCTCTAAGGAACAACAATTTCATGTGTGTTTTTTTCTTCATGCTGTTCCCTCTAAGGAATAGCTACCATTTCCTTTAAGGAATAGCTGCTGTTGCCTCTAAGGAACAACTGTTGTTCCCTTTAAGGAACAACAATTTCGTGTGTGTTTTCTCTTCTTGATATTCCTTCTAAAGAACAATTGCCATTCCCTTTAAGGAACAACTGCTGTTCCCTCTAAGGAACAACTGCTGTTCCCTTTAAGGAACAATAATTTCGTGTGTGTGTGTTTTTTTTTTCTTGCTGTTCCCTCTAAGGAATAACTGTTGTTCCCTCTAAGGAACAACAATTTCGCATCCAATTTTTTTTTTCTTCTTTTTGTTGTTCCTTATAAGGAACAGCTATTGTTCCCTCTAAGGAACAACTATTGTTCACTCTGAGGAACAACCTGCTATTCCCTCTAAGGAATAATGATTTTTTTCGGCATGTATTTGCTTTGTTGTTCCCTATAAGGAATAACACTTTCATGTATATATCCTTTTGCTATTCCCTATAGGGGAAAACACCATCTACATGTATTTTTCGTTTGTTGTTCCTTGTAGGGAACAAATGTTGTTCCTTGTAGGGAACAAATGTTGTTCCCTCTAAGGAACAACACCTTTTTATGTGTCTTTCCTTGCTGTTCCCTATTAGGGACAACACTCTTTGTGTGAGGTTTTCTTAGGAAATAACCACTTTGTGAATATTATTTCACTCCCTATGATCCTCTATAGGACAAGTATACAAATATATATGGAAATATACAAAATTTGAAGCTTAATGGATCAAGAAAATTGAATATTATCATATTTAATGAGATTGATCAAAAAAGGAAAGGACACAACCATCTATATCACTTTACTATCTTTATTTTCACTATAAATTAAATTGATTGATTATTTGTACCATGCTGGTTCTTCCCTAACCCCTATAATTCTCTATATTCCTTATCATCAAATAAGGATAAGGGTATACATTTTTTCTATTGATATGTTCAGACTTCTTCCACCATCCCTACTCTTAAGGAGTGTAGAGCCACCCTCTATATATATAAATAGGAATTGCCGTTCAAAAAAATAAAAATAAATATACGTATGTTTACTAACAATTCTATAATTTTTCAGATAGAGGATAGGGGGTCTCATCATGAGCTAGCCTACCATGATCATAAGGAAGTAGCAAAATGAAATTCCAACTATGGCCAACACATCAGGGATATGATCCAATGGATGCATCAGAAAAAATAAAGTCCTTGGAACAGGATGTCTCATCATGAGTCGGCCTGCCCAGCTTTCGCTCCTTCCTAGTCAATGGTAATGTATTCATCTGGTTACCAAGGCAGTACATTGATCTCCACTTTGACATCATAATGCAATTTCCTAATTATACATAGAGGATCATGGTTCCAAAATGTGAAAAAGCAACTCTGTTGAGGTTATAAACACCTACGGGCAATAGAAGCACTATTGATGGTCTTGGAGTCTTATTTTTAACATCAATAGTTATTATAACTCCCTTTTCTTATTTTTTACCTTTACTACAGAGAGATTATGTTCCCAATCTATTTTTGAACCTTTATGCATGAGATATCTTTTAAAAATCAATCATAGTATTTTAAGTAGAATGATGACAGCAAAGTATCTTTCTTGCGGCTGATGTCCTTTTTCCTTTTTGAATCATGTCATGACATCTCCACACTTGTTGATAATTTTTGTTATATGCATTGATTTCAACACTTCGATATATTTTGTGATCTTATCATTAATATCTATACCTTGCCACTTTTATCACCCTTGTACTTCACCGCCAGCACGTCATTCCTTCACTCATTCAGTCAAAGGCGACCTATCATTTTAAAGGGGGGAGAGGAGAAACCTCCAGTGTATTTATGTATGCATTTCAATGGTTTATTCGATTGTGTAGGGCAATACAACATTCCATAATTACAGAGTAAGTGGTACAATAACAAGTTCTAGTTAACGGTATTCATGCTTGTAAAGTATCATCCGAAAATAACGATTATAACAACTTGCTATTCCATAGCTCAGCTCTGTCTATTGCTGTGATATCTCTGCTATACTAACTGTTCGTAGAATCCAGGCAGTGTGGGAGGAAGAATAGTGCGTAGGGAACCACTAATATTGGCTATTTCTGATGCAGCCAGAGAAATTCTCGCCAAAGTTGGGCGGATAACATATTTCACACGGCTTCAACAACCCAACGAAGCAACTGCTATTGAATTCCTACAAAATTTATAGAATGCACAATCTATGATAAGAGGAAGGCAAATCACAGTAACAGATGTGGTGATAGCTGAAGTGTCTGGATTACCAACCGCAGGACTCGTATGGGCTAATAAAAGATTAAAATTGCAAGATGCTATTGCAGTCTTCAAGGACGAGGGATGGGACCTGATTGTCAAAGGCAAAGGAGTTCGGTCATCATCCCTTGGAGAACCATGGGTAGAACTAGCGAGAGTCATCCAGAATTACATCACATGTGATGGGCGAAAAGACGTGGTAAGGTCGTGTCAACTTAAACTCATAGCTGTTCTAAAATAAAAATGTTTTGTGAATTTGCTTGCGTATTTGAATTTTTTGTTGCACGACACCACTCGAAGCATAAAAAAATCCCAGCATGTACAAACAGTCATGAGCCACCACTGCTTGATTAGGCTAATAGTGAGTTACAACCTCGCTCAACAACAGTCAAGTTGGGAGGAATTAGTATTTTCCATTGAAGGGGGCCTAGCTCTACCTGCACCTAAGCCTATTAGGAAAAGGAAAAGGACTACCCTTATAGAAACCACTCCTCAAAAGAGCAAACATTCCGCTAGGGTGAGGGAAAACCTAGAAGCAACTAAAAACCCCCAGGGTAGTAACAGCCAACCCATAGAATTGTCTAGTCTGAGAAGTGAACACTAATTACAGATAGAAGGCCAGGAGAACCCTGAGTCGGACCATGAGGAAGAATCAAGGCATTATGAAGAAGAAGAAAGAGATGAATCAGAAATCCCCTCAACATCAAGCCCCCCAGGTGATTTATTGCATGATATCGAATTGGCCCAGATTTTGGCCAATATGAATGACTTCATACAACTCAAAAACCTGCTCAATTTTAACATTGGAGTAACCTAATCTGCAGCGAACTCTGGCCACGATAGAATTATATCAGAAAACATAAGCTGTGAAGTAGAAACAAGGGCAGAGACCACTCAGGAAGAGGTAAACCAACTTGATGATATGCCTCCAGAAGAACCCAGTTAGGAAGGCCTAGTTGCAGAAAATGTAGGCCAAACAGGAGAAATAGAAACAAACCAGGGAGTGGACACAGTTCTTGAAGAACAAAACCAAGATGAGCAACCGAGCTTGTTAGGAGCAGAGACCTTTAGCAGAACGATCGTTCCTCCTAGAAAGCAGAAAAACAAAATTAAAAAGCTTAGGAATGAATAGCGAAGGCTGCGGAAATTAGTAAAAGGCTCAGGTGAAAAATAAGAAAGCTAGCAGTGGGGAAGGTTCCAGACAAAACCACAGAAACAATAAACGTAGCTATCCAAACTGAATTACATAAAACAGAAGCTACGGGGACTCAAACTGAGCCCATACTCGCTGAACTTGTTAGGGAACAACATGCAATTTTGGCAGAAGTAGCTACCCAAACATAGGTTATACTTTCTCATGACTTAGCCATTCAGACAGAGATAGTACCCTCCTGTAGCACAACTACCCAGACAGAGGCTTGGGCATCCCACAACAAGGAAACACAAACAATAGGCATCCATTTTCACAGTAGGAGTACACAGACAAATAATCAAGCCAAAGATATTATAACAAGTAGCGACCCCAGTATAGTGAATCTTCGAGAAGATTTAGCCAAGGCTTAGCTTACCATAGAACGACTTGAGTTGGAAACAGTCTACTAGAAAAATACCAGGAATTGCAGAAGCAACTTCAGGACATGAATACATCAGAAAGTGAGACCTTCGATAAATATCGAAAGGCAGAGGAAAGAACTAAGAAAATGAAGCTCAGATTAGAGAAGGTCATGAGTCAAATGGATATTATTTGCTCACTGTACACTGATGTCTTGGCATGCAGATCCCCTGCCAACAATTATGCCTTATTTTTGCTAGAAAGATACTTGCAGCTGAAAATCAAGGCCGTCAGGGCTGGAAAACCTATAGAATTAAAAACAATTGAAGATTTCATAAACTATTGCAAACATCATGGAGTAAAAGTTTAGAGGTTGTTGTGTGAATTTTATTTACAGAATTTTGTATTAGAGGAAGAAATTGAAAAGAACCCCAGTCCTTTTGTGGGGGATGTGTAATTTCAATCTTTTATTTCATTCACTGTTAACCAACTGAAATGTTCAAGGCTCATAACACGTTCTAGAGGTAGGAAAATGGATTGGACCTTTGGGTCAGAGGTGAACCAAAACACCCATTACAAATGATGGCCAATCACAAAAGTTTGATGAAGAGGGAAGGAGTAATCAAAACTCTGGGGCCTAGTCAGAAAGAAATTTTTCAAAAGGGAGTAGAGTATTTCCTCTCCATTCAGGAAAGCTCGTTGGCTGCAGCCAAGTTCAGATGTACAATTTCCAATAACAATGTACAGAATAGAGAGCCATTTAATTATAAAAATTTAAACTGGCGATAGAACGCTTTGTCACTTATAGTAATCTAATCTTAAGGGAAGGTCCTTATTGGCTAGGCTATCAGTTCTGCAACCCTATTATTTGGTATCCTGATGCGGGGTACAATGATATATATGAATTGTCTGAAGGATAGACAGGGCACATCTTTGAGATCTTGGCCAAGAATCATGGTTTCAGATCGCTTTATGACATTCCTTCTCCAACTTATTCCTTGACTCCTCTGCATACAAACTACATGGTTTTCATGAGACATGAAAAAGGGTAAGCATGGGAGTATGTTGGGTCATGGAAAAGGTATGCATTTACTATTAACTTATTACCCTTTTCCTTTATTCTTATCCTTTTTATATCCCAATGCGCTAATCTATTAAGAAATTACGGTAAGAAATACAGAAATTATCTGCAATTACGCTTTGTCTAATGTTGTTCCCTGTGAAGAAACATCAAACATCGACAGGCTAAGGAAGGAACGCGGCGGTTGCAGATATGTCCAAAAGCAAATCAACAGGATCAACACAAGAAAGGAAATAATGTCTAGAGATGGAAAACAGTTGCGAATCCCTCAGGATCGAGAGATCCTGAGGGATTGCATTTATCACTTATCTTTGTACCCTTTCCGATTATAAAATAGATGTTTTTGTAAAAAGAAGGGGGATGAATTTCTGTATATTGTAATTGTAATTGTATTCACAGACTCTCACTGTCGAGAAAAACACGAAAATATTGTAATGCTCATTCAATTTGATGATTAATATATAAGTAAGGTTGTTGTTCCCTCGTGTTTCCTGAAGTAACTTAGCATTGTTTCACTGGCAGCTAAGGGCCCAACCACTAGTGGATTCAACTGCTCTTCCTGTGTCATACATTTCCAATTCTCGCAAGTGTGATGGTTTAATAGTATTCTCGCTTTCTGTGATTTTATTGCTACATTGTTTAATGTTTTCTAGTACTGACAGAATCTCTTTATTTTATATAGACTGCAAGATTTTCATCGATTTAGTTCACTTTCATTTTAGATCAAGTTTCTTAGACTAATATTCTGCTTGAAATAATTAATTGTAAAGAGTATTAACTACTGTTGTTGAAGCTCTCAGATTGATATTTCATTTGCTGTTTAGATTAATTATTGAGGATTGTGTTTGATTTAGATTAAATTAGTTAATGAGGGATGAGTTATCACTATTGTACTCTCAATGGATGTTGTTGTTACTTTGATGAATGTAAGATTTGATCTAGTTAAAGGATTGAGTTTTCTTTAATTTCAATTGGAATTTACTAGATGCATCCATTTACTCTTGTATTTAAAATATCTATACTACAATTTAGAAGAATTACTCTCTGAGTTAAATAGCCGCCACATACTGTGTACACTCTTGAGATAAGAAGACTTACCTGGATTAATAATTAATGTGAGGATAAGTAGGAGTTTGAAAAGGCACCTTTTATCAACCAACACCTTCTTTATATCTTCTACAATGTTGTACTTTATTGTAGGAAGAATCACCAAGGTGTTTGGGGTTGGAACTGAATTCATGGTTTTTCAGTGGGATGGTTATGTCTTTACTACTTGTGGAAACACTTTTCATTCAAGATGTCTTCCTAGAATAGTTTTGAGTGTTCTATGTTGAGTTGAACAAAGGACCCATTTTTCTTAACATATTTTCTCTAAATTTCTATTTCGGTACCTCAATCACCGTGGTGGCCCCTTGACTCCTCAAGTTGTAGTAGTTATTTTTCTTGGGATGGACTGTCACTCGAAGGCTCCTTATTGGTGGTGGTCTTCTAGGTTGCGAGAGCATACTGATACATGTTTACTACATGCCAAGTTCTTGGATCTTCATTGACTATAGAAACTTCTTATTCTTCATCAGGCTCTGGTTGTTCATAAACTATGACCTTGTCACACAACTGTGTAACAAGACTACTCATTCCATGGTTCCATTATGGGCACCTTTTTTTCGATTGACATTCATGGTAGAATGTGCAGTATGAATCTGTGGTGATTTTATCAATGTTCAGAACCATATTAGAGGTCTTCACATATTTGGCTAGTTGGCTGCTACTTCTTTTGGAAGATACATTCTTCCTCTACGAGAACTTGGGGGGCCTGCTGCTCACAGTAGTCTCGCTTGTCCTCTATTTAAGTTTAGCCATTTTGGTGGTTAGGGAATTGACCAGACGAGTAAGGTTCTCAATATTTCTTGTTTCCTTTTCCTCGTCCTTGCTAACAGAGGTTTGAGACCTCTTACCCATGCCTTTAGAGTCCTTAGTAGGTTCATCATCTGCAATGAGTCCAATAGCGTACAAGTACTTCTCTATGACAATAGGCTCTTCATAGTTTTCTGTTAAAGTTGGATTCACAACTCACTTAACGATCTGTGTAATGTTGGTTGGTAAGGAAGAAGTGTAGTAGTCAATAGTGATGGAGTCATGAGGTTTTGTATCATCTAAGAACTTGTTCAAAATATGATTGAACCTATGATTGAAATATTTGACCTTTTCTTTCTGCTCCATCTTGAGACTACCCAACTCCTTCAATCACATGGCAGGGGTCTTGTCTTTAGCAAATTTCTCAAGAAATGTCCTTTTGAATACCCTCCAATTTTGGATGGAGTTTGGAGGGAGGCTATGGTACCATACAACTACTCTACCATCCAAGGTACATGAAAATAGTCTACATGAAACATCATCATAACGTACCTTGAGTGTTTGCAGATGTAGGTAGAAAGTGTCTAAGTGATATTCTACCTTCACTGTCTTGTCAGGGTCATATTTCATTAAGAGATTCTCCATGTGTCTTGGCATATTTTGTAGGATAGCCGGAAGTGCCAATGGGCCCTGAGTTATCAAACCCAAATTTTGGTCTGCCATGTTGTCATCTTCGTTGTCTTCCTCTTCCTCTTCTGATGATTCCCCTTCTGAATCTATTGGTTCCTCTTCTTCTTCTCCTCCTTCATTTCCTTCCCCTCCGCCACAACCTGAACTCGAGAGTAAGGGGTTGGCTTCTTCTTCTCCTTGAAAGAGTGGATGTTTCTCTTCTTTATCCATGACTTCTGCTAGCTCTTCAAGAGTGGCAAAGATCATTTCGTCAGCAAATGTAACTACTACTCCTGTGGGGATAGTCTTGTCCTTCTTTTAAAAATATGGAAGAGCATACACTCCCGGAATCAGTCCAGCAACTTTTTCAATTTGATGGGTGATGGGACGGAGAGCGTGAATTTGATGGTACGAGATTTCACTTTTAGGCCTAAAAGGTGAGGAATTACCAACTTTAGAATTACGAGTGGGGGAGAGGGAGTGAATGTTACTTCCTTGACTAGAAAATGGATGAGTGGGGCCAGTCAGACAATCATCCATAAAATGTTGGTGGCCCTCCTTCTAGCGCCATAAATGTTGAGGGTTCTAGATCTGCCAACATTCAGGGGATCTCCACGATATGAGGTCCTAATTAGACCTCACACCATTTTGTGTAGGAATCCCATCTGGTATGATGGCCTGGGTTCCCAATACTTAGATATTTGCCTCATTTCTAGCTTTTAGCACATGAGAATGTTGCAAATGGTACCTTAGAAAAGCAAGGTGAGTGTGCCTGGTGATTGTGCAATGTAACTGTGTCTAGGTTTTCTTACTGCAAAAGGGGGGAGAAAAGTGAGCCTCTAAGTGAGGGGTAATAGCACCACCCATGAAGAGACACACGTGAGCTAGGGAGACCAATCCAATATCCAGCGGAATAGTCTACAAAGGATGTGACAGTCGTTAAAACCAAAGAATAGGGAAAAATTCATCTACAATCTAGAGGAATGGTCCACAATGAATGTGACAATTGTTGTAACTAATGAATGGGGAAAGGTATGTCTAGTATCCTGAAGAGTAGTCCACAAGGATGAGACAACAGTGACAACCATTGCATCACATTCCCAACAAAATAATAACTAAAACAACTGAAATAGTTCAGCTATCTTAGTACATGTGAAAGAAACATGAAATACAAATTCTCACAGAATATTCTTACAGACATCGATAAGTCATGCATGGAAATGTGTTGGCCTAAAAAGGCTTCTGTATTAAGAAAAAGTTCTAAGACACATATTTACATCATACATCACTAGCCCCATTAGTGTGACCTTGGAGCCACGCCTTTCTCCTCAAAGAACTGACTCGAACTCTCTATGATTTGAGGGAGGACCCAAGTTGAAAGTCCTTTGCTGATACAATAAGAGGATATATAATCAAAGGGTGATATGTGACCCTTAAGACTCTTTTAATGCCCTCATGACTATTCAACTTCCTATGACTTTTCAACTGACATGGCTCTTCATATTCACGTGTGTCCATTGGACTTCCACTTTACATTACATTTGATTTACAATATACATGGCTCATAATAGTGATGTGACCTTTGAAAACTCATGAAATGAGTTGACATGACATTGCTAACATGGGCTAGCTTGCTGAGGTGGCAATGCCAAGCCGCTATTACTGCTGAGTGATAGATGTGTTCTTGGATGTGATTTCTCTTCTCCTTCACATAGGTTGATGATGCAGGGTCTTCAATCATCTTCGATCTTGAGAGGTGGTTGCATGCACGTGTTCCCTTTGATTTTTCTTGATAAGCTTATTTTTCTATCAAACTATGAGTCAGTCTTCTAGCATGTTTGTTCCTCCTTCTCTTTCTTCATTGTCTCGCCATGATCTAACAATGTACTTATTCGTACAATTCAGTCATGATAGGATGACATCAAATCCAAAAACTCCCTAGTCTAAGATGATGCACTGTTCTCCATATACTAGGCCTGAGACAAGTGATAGAATGGGAAAGAGGGCCCAGTAACTGCGCATAACACAGTTCCATGTGATAGGGAGGGAGGTTGGTCACTGAGACTGTACAAAGCACAACTAAGGCTTGGTTGAGGAACTCCTGAGCACAATACTCACTACTGGGAAAAGTTGTGTAGAAGCCAATGGGAGTTAGGATTGCACAGTTGAGATGGTGAGTAGCTGATGCAGGATGGGACCCTAGGAGGTAGGTTTGCACAGTTTCCAAAGGAAAGGAAGGATTGGGCAGCAGAGGGGACTGGGAGGACATGTCGACGCAGTTCTTGAGATCAGTGAGTCCCAACTTAGGGAGGACATTCGAGAGAAACTTATTTGTAGTTTTGGTAGGCAAGGCAGGTTTTTTCCTTTGTGCATTGTGGGGTTCCAGCAAGCAGTGAAGAAGCTTGATGAATGGATGTGCAGTTCAAGTCAGGCTGGGAGAAGTTACTACGTAATTTTGGGGATGAAGGTAGGTTTCTCAGCTCTGGAATTGCGCAATGAAATTTACCTGGGGACAGTGACTGCGCACTGCATATTTCCAAGCAGTAAGTTTGCATCACTGAGGGCTGAGACTACACAGTGCACAATTCAGTCAGGGTCTAGTGAAAGTGAGTTGCCCCTCGGAAGGATTTCAGATAAATGGTTAAGTGTGAGAGGAAAGTGATCTTGTGAGGAACTTGAACTTGTGATTGCACACTTAGCATACTTCAACGACACAACAACATAGACCACCAGAACAACAAGACAAAGCATTACCCTCTGTGAGACTGTCTTAGAATGAAAAGCGACAAGTGCGACACTTAAGATGGAATTAGGACGACCGTGATGAATCTTGTGAGACAACACTTGTAACTTTGTGTATGAGTACAAAAAATGTTTACATAGTTGGGACAACTCGAATACAAAAATACCATCCTTTGAAATCACTAGAAAAAGACCACAAGGATGGTAAAACAATCAAACATGCCAAAATATGACATTTGATCAAACGAGCGAAAGAGGTGAAAAGAGTCTAAGAAAGCTCATGAAATGAGCTCAAGTGTTTGTAACCATGAAGGGAAAGACCAAGGAAGGATCTGAAATTTAAGTTCAAGCCAAAATTTTAGAGGGTCTTGCAACTACTACAACACCTTCATTAATTATGGAACCCTAAAACTATGAAATATTTTGAGATTTTTTAACCTTTTTTTTTCCCGAGTGTTTGCGCCCATCACAACTTTTTGCTTAACAAATGCGAGTTTTTATGCTTAACAATGATTACCATCACTCTGGTTTCCACTAATGACCTGCGATGATTGAGAAAGAAATGAATTTTCTCTGTTTCTTTCTCTGCTTGAGCTTCAATAAGAGGATCAATTTTGGTTTCTGGGTTACTTGTCAGACTTTTTGTAAATGAAATTGTTTGCTTTGATTTCATTTGGAAACTTCGCGTACTATTTTGATTTGGTTGCTTCATTGACCTATTGAAGGAAAGAGTCACTATTGTAGATGATTGTTATTTTCATCTTTCTTTCATTGTCAACAATAATCATTTTCAGAGTCTTATGGTTTGTGTCTTGTAATTTTTTTATTAAATTACATATAAAATCTTGTTTTCACAAAAGAAGGAAAATTGTGCTTGAATTAATTTGCATTTATTGTTTCGTTCTGAAAAATGCGTGCATTAGAGAATTTGTTGGGCTTTCTCTTATAATTTGATTCTTGCATTACGTAAAGCTTGTTGTTTGTTGGAATGAATTAGTTTCATTTTATAATTGTTTCTCTCTTTTACAAGTATATATATATCCTTGCGAAAATTGTAGAAAGTACTTTTGTATTTTAAAAAAGTGATTTTTGAATCATTTATTTTGTTGGTGGAATGAAATTCGTTGAAGATAGGATCTTCACATTTTTTGAAAAGTGAAAGAAATCTTCTCCTTCTCATAAATAGGATTTCATCAATCGAAGAGGTTATAATTCCATTTTTACTACATTAATTTGAAATTGATTTATTATACTATTTGGTTATCATACACATTTGATTACCTTTAATGGAAAGTGGGACACAAAATCAATCAAAGTATTTAAAATAAACATTGATCAACAATAATCACATTTAGTGTGGCTATAGGTTAGAAGATGTGTTTCAACATCTATAAACATAGGAGATGTCATTATTTGTCAGTCTTATGTTTTGAGGGTGGTCGGTATTCCACATACATTGGAGTATATAGGGTCATTCTTCTATAGAAGGCACTTCATGTATGACGAGTATACTGGAATTATTCCCATTGTACAATTATGCATTAGATAAAATAACACCACATACTACACTTCCATGTATATTTTGTTATATAGGAGGCCCCAATCTAGGTTGCAAACCTTCCATAAGCAACTGAATCAGCTGCCTTATTGTATGTGATACACTAAACACAACATTCAGGGAGACTACTTCCGCATACCTAATGGTCTATAGTGGTTCACAAGAACTTGGTAAACCCTTGATACCTAGTGACCCTTTTTACTACTACTATTTATTCGATTGACTAAATTAGTGGGGTTTAACTATCATACATTATTAAAATTTCCCAATTGAAATTCACTATGGAAATAGTTATGAAATTTACCAATCAGGGAAGCCATTTTAATGGGGATCCTATTCCTTTTCCTTGCTTTGGAAATGTTGTTTCTCCTTATATGGCTATGTCGTCTCTTCCTGTATTTACGATAGGTTTACCAGTATGGTTGTTTTCAACCTCATTGGTCCCAAATACCCAAGTTGTTTCACCTCAAAAACACCAACCGTTTGTTGACCGTTTACCTTCCTCACCCATCATGTATTCTTCCCTTTCTTCTTCTTCGCCTGATGAAAGTCATAATGCTAGTAACTAGGAGGTTAAGAAGAAGAAGAAAAGGAATAAGAAGAAGAAGCAAGATAAGAAATGACCCAGCCAACCAACCATTGTTTTAAATGTTGATAATGTTGATAATGTTGAGGAACCCTACAATGTGCGTCACAAGCCCAAATACCCTTGCAAGCTTTGTAAGGCCCTATCCACCTTCTCAAGGATTGTCTTTGTATACCTAGAGTCTTAGAAGTGTGGTCGGAAGATTCTCATCAAATTTATATTGATCCATCAACCAATGATTGTAACATTCCAAGGAAAAAGGGTGTGGTTAGGTTTCCTTGTAGGTTATGTGAAGGGAATCATCAAACTCACCTTTTCCCTCATATGAATAATGTCTACGAATTATTGGAAAATATTAATGTGTCTCAGTAGAGACTTCCAACTAGTTACCATAAGATTTCTCCCAACATACCTTTAGTTGACAAAGAAATTGATCCCATTCCAGGTTTGGTCAATCCCACTCTTCCCTTGGAGAGTGAAATCCATACCACTCAGGTTGATAAACCTTTGGTTCATGAAGTGGTTGACTCAATTCCATCTTCGGTCGATCCCACTCTCACCTTAGAGAGTGAAGTTAATACCACTCATGTTCTTCTTGTTACTTCAGATTCCACCGCACAAGGGGGCGTTTCACCCGTTTCCACGGAACCCCCTCCAAGTTCTGAGGTCATTTCCTTTGTTTGGAATAAAATTAAAAATCCACATATATCTTCTTCCATCCCTTTTGAAATCATTGCGAATGCTTGTGATAAGGATGTTCATTTCACTATTGTAGATGAAGGTGCTTCTGTTAGCATTTTATCCTCAACCGCTTAGAAAGATTTGGGTTCCCCTCAATTTGTGCTTGTTACTAAGAATCTATTGGCTTTTAAGAAAAGAGCCAGTGAATCTTTAGGGATCCTTCCTCAGGTGCCCATTACCCGAGAAGGTAAAACGGTCTATGATGTCACTGTAGTCCAAGGACCCTTGGATTTCAATTTTCTCCTTGGACGAGACTATGTCTATGCAATGAAAGTTGTCATGTCCACACTCTTTCCCGTGATGTCTTTCCCTCATAATGGAAACATTGTGACTATTGATCAACTGTCAGTCCATTGGTCCTGATCGTCCCATATGTTCCTTACATGCAAGTGGTATCTACCCCACCACAAGGTATTTGTGTGGCAACTTGTCCCATGCTTTCACTTACCAATGAAAAAGAGACTCATTGCATGCTCAACTTCTTTTGACTTATATTTGGTAAATGAAATGATGAATCCTTCAATGGGGACATTGGAGCTTGATATTCCTACCCTTATTGATTCCCTTGACATGGATTCCTTCTAGGGAATTTTTCTTCCATCTGATGAAGACCTCTTGGAAGCCATGATCGAGGTGGGTACCTTGACATATATTCCTTCCAAAGCATTTCCATTTCTGAATCCATGACAAGGTTCCATGAGCATAATTCCTATTCTTGTGTCAATATCATTAAAAAATGAGACAAGGTGCTATGAGCATAGCTATTTTTCTTATGTTTTCATTAAAAAATGAAACAAGGTGCTATGAGCATAGTTCCTTGTGTCAAGCTTGTTAAAAAATTAAATAGGTCATATGAGCATAGTTCATTTTCTATGTCAAGGTTGTAAATGAATCAAGTCATCATAAACATAGTTCTTTTCCTGTGTCAAGCTCATTAGAAATTGAAACAAATCCCCCCTCTTTTGGCTTGGCGGGGCTTAACCTAGGTTCAACGTTAGTTAGCCAAACAAATCCCTACACTATTGGCCCTTTCAGCATTATCCCATGGAGCATGGATTGAAGTCTCACCCGAAGCAGTATGGGGGGATGTTGGAACCAAGTTTCCACACCCTGAGATGGTTGTGATGTTGGTTTATTCCTTCTATTACTGCTTTTTCATAGGTCGTTAAGCTCTAGGGATTTGTCTTCCTAGCCCCTTATTCCTCCCTTCGATATATCCGTGGAAGGGTACGACTAACCTTCGCGCAACCCTAACCTTTGGTTCAGATACTCTCACACTGCTAAGGCTGTGTATTGCACATATTGTCAAGTTATCTTGAGAATCTTACTTATCTTATTAGATAATCACAGTTAGCATCATGTACACATATATCTTTATTTGCGTTTGATGATACAACATAATTACATACATTCACACGTCACATAAGCATTATAAATGAAATTCATATGCAATATGACAAGATGCATTAATAGGAAACAAAGACACAAAATTTGTAGAATACTTCTCTTTATTGATATCTTCAGATGATTACAGACTCGATCTGCCTTGCACACACCACTGCAGGGGTCTGTGCACTTAGCTGCAGACTTCCTCCCTAGGCCTCTGTGCACTCAGCTGCAGAGCCTCTACCTATGCTACAACTTGAAACTTAGACTTCTTACTTCAACCTATGATTATCTGACTTCCAAAACTTACTTAGATATTACTTACTTAACTCTTTTTTATACAATCCCATGGTCCACGAACCATGGGTAGATCTTTTACAGCCAACTTTACTTTACAGAAATAAGGGTGGACAACCCTTTATGACTCATGACACCTTCGCGCTTCGCGACCACAAAATATAGAGACTTTACAATTTTAATACAAAATTTGACCCAAAACATGGGCTTTTAGCCCCAAAACTATCCTTGGGGGATCCCATTCCCAACAAGCCCCCAACACAAACATCGTGACTCGCCTTTGAGTCACTCAGTACGTGCGAAGATCTTAGCGTGAAGACCCTCCGGTTCGACTCGTATGACCGCAACCTCAGCAGTGCATTGTGCAACCGCTTGCTTCACGTCTCAACCATCTACTAGGTCACTGCTCTTAAACTATTAGCCTAAAGATTTTGTTGAGTTGATTATAGAGTTGCAATATTTCTTTCAATAGAACCTATCACCATGTAAGCCTCATCCAGCTAGGGCTTCAGTTGTGCCTTCAACACTGCTTCCTTATGCAGCGCTGCATCCACCTGTTCTTTCAGCTGCTTGGCCTCTTGCAGCTTTGCTAGTCTTTGTGTTAGCATGACGGTTCACGCTGTGCTCTTGACCTCATCATAGCACTGTTGTAACTCACACACTTCTATCTCTAGTCGTTTTACATTGGGGTCCTCCTGCAAGCTTGTTAGGACCTCAAACAACTGCTCAAAAAGTTGCGTACGGTCTGCTACTGCACTGTCAATTGCCGCTACTGCTTATATGATAGTGGTCGCCCGCTGCTCCTTTAATTTTGACAGGGTTGAAGGCTGGGCCTTCAACTGCAACTCTGCAATTTGTAGGTTCAACTCCAGCTGAACCCTCACCATTTATGTCTGAGTGTCGTGCACCCATGTGGCCAATTTGCAGACTCATATCTCAACTGGTATGAGTCAGCATGACGGTTCACACTGTGCTCTTGACCTCATCATAGCACTGTTGTAACTCACACGCTTCTATCTCTAGTTATTTTACATTGGGATCCTCCTGCAAGCTTGTCAGGACCTCAAACAACTGCTCAAAAAGTTGTGTGCGGTCTACTACTACACTGTCAACCGCCACTACTGCTTCTATGATAGTGGTCGCCCGCTGCTCCTTTAATTTTGATAGAGTTGAAGGTTGGGCCTTCAACTGCAACTCTGCAATCTGTAGGTTCAACTCCAACTGAACCCTCACCATTTATGTCTGAGTGTCATGCACCCATGTGGCCAGCTTGCAGACTCATATATTAATGACGAGATAATACTTTTCGCGCAACAACCAAAGGTAAAATGTAAAGGTATGCATGTTTAGGTGTAAATATTAAATTGTAGTTAATGAGAAGATATTGATATGATTGCTGAAATCATCGTACCTTCAACCATATCATTCTAGCCGCAGTTGGGGGGGGAAATACTGAAATATTGTAATCATTACATGATACACCGATTACCGTCATTTCTTACTTCTCGCGGCAGTGTCTAGTCACCCCGTCTGTACCTTATCATGTCATAACTTCATTTGCGACATCCTACTCTGTTTCGACTTCGGCAACTCGGCTCTGCTCTCTACATTTTGCTGAACCAGTAACTATGGGAGGAAATGCTGTTAGACATGAACCTGGCTCAACGACATTATTGGAACTTTACTAGGAGGCATACCAAATCTTTCTACAAGCAGGATGGGTGGACTATTTCCGAAGGCTTCCGGATTTTTATTCCCAGCAAGTTCTGGAATTCGCATGCAATTTGAGGGAAGGATAATCTACTGTCCAAGGAGTGCGAATTCCAGTAATAGAGGAGGATATAGCGCAGGTTTCAGGGTTACCAACCAATTGTACTTGTTGGTTCAGCCGAAACGACCTCATTCTCAACGCACAGCAAGATTTTCTACTACCAGGGGAGCACGTCGAATTTAAAGGCAGGGGTGTTGCACTTCGTTCACTAACACCACCATGGCCAAAGGTTACAGAGTTCATTAAGCATTACTTCACTTGCGAGGGATGTTATCAGGTAGTCTACTAGCACGAATTTGTGTTATTGAATCATTTAACGCATGGTCGTTTAATAAATATGCCATACTATCTGCTTGGCTGTCTAAAAAATATGGCTTGAGTGTCGTGCACCCATGTGGCCGGATTGCAGACTCATATCTCCCTCCGTTTCGTAATCCGTCTTGAGAGGGTGCCAAGTCTGTGGCCTCCAAGAACTTATCTTTTGAGATGTTTCAGCTTTTGAAATAATGTCATCAATGAAAGTTTTCCTTCCTCCTCTGCCTTGGCCCCTGCCGCCTGTAGGGTTAGTTTTCCTGCGTCCTTTCATGCATCCTGTACATCTAAAAGAAAATCATTAATGCTCTTAAAATCTTCGGTCGCCTTCCCCAACAACGACGCCAAAATGTTGGTCACTTTAATTGCTTATTAATTAAACAATCGAGTGCCACATAAATTGTCAACCCGGGAATGTCCGATTATTTCAAAGGCAACTACGTACTATATGTACTCAATTTTAATAGCACTAAAAGATGTAGTATAAATAAATCACACCCTGTTAAATCTTTACTCTGTGTTACAAAAACTATACTCTATTGCAGATATCTAATAAGAGATGGATAATTAATTAGAAAGAATAAATCTGCAAAAGAAAACAATGGTTGTTCTGTAACAAAGGATCAAGACCTTATCCCCAGAGTAGGAACATTCAGCACCTGCCTCTGTTATCCAGTTCACCAATTTACTCCGTAAACCTAATCACTGGCGAGGCACTCGTGAAATAGCATCAATCGATTAAAAGAGAAACAGAGTTTCAGCAAAAGTAAAATAACATCCAGAAACAATACTTGTTAACAAGGTATGAACAGAAATCACACTTAACACACGACAGAAAGAGAATGGGTGAATCTTGTGATGAAGGTGGGCCCTGTCCTTCTCACAAGATTCCCCAGGACATGGAAACTTAGGATGAAATACTCAGAACAAAACTTTATTCATGCGTCAATATACCATATTATAGAAAAGATTCAATCTCGTTCCTTCAACTACAATTCTCGTGTTACAGCTCGTTCCTTTCCCCTCTAATGTAGATGTCTCCTCTTTATAGAGGAGACATCTATTACAAAAGATTTTCATTATAGATTCTAGTTCAACCCTTTATACAAAATTAGGGAAATCAGTTTCCCGTCAACAGAATGCTGTTACAGTAATTTAGATTATGAACGTTACGACCAATGTAACAATTTCCTCAATGATTGATCAGGTTCCTTTGTTGTTGCAAATCTGGTACGCAAATCTCAACTGTCTCCTTGAGATTTGCATGTTGTTCTTGTTGTTTCAACTTTGAGATTCATGCTGTTCCTGCTGTTTCAGCAACTGCAAAAGATAGTCCTGCCAGCTTTAGGTAGTTTCAACAATTGTTCAGCAACTCAGTCAACTTCAAAGATCAATTATAAAGATACCATGATTATGTGTTAAATAATTAAACATATAGCAATGAGAAGAGTCATTGTATACCTTTAGAATGATTGAGTCAAAACACTAGCAAGGACTTTCAAATATGGGTTGAAAAGGGTAATATTATGACAAAATATAAGGTCAAAGATAGATAATATGGGGTCCTAACATCCTCCTCAACAACCTACATAATACGCTTGTTCTGATTAGTCGCCTTGGTCACAATGACAATGGTAGAGTCTCGTTGTAGTGCCATCTTCTCATTGTTGATCTCCTGCTCACTAATCACCTAGAGGGCACGGTGCTCACAGGCACTCAGCTCTGCAATCACTCCATCCTGCAAGAGGTGGAGCACTTCATCAGGGCCTATCAGCTTCGTTCTCCATGGTCAGTGATCCATCAGGTAGCACTATCACGCTAGAGGCCTTTGCGCGCAACATCTCAATAGCTTCTGAAGTGTTGATAGTAACGCTGGTAGACACTGTACCAGCCTGTGTCGCGCGGGTTTGCAGCTCCTGCAGATGTGTCTGATAGCCCCCAATACTAGTTGATGCTGTTGCTCAAACTGTTGTAGGGCATCCACGGTGACATCCTACACCGTGTGACCGATGTCGTGCAGATCACCCTCTATTAGCGTAATAGGGTCCAGTGATGTCTTAGTAGCCTTTGATTTCTTCCTTGACCCTCCTTTATCATGCTCCCTTGGATGCTTGATGTGGGCAGACATCACCTATGGGTCCACACAATGTTGTTCTGTCTACTCGTCCATCTCCTCCTCTGTCTTAGGTGAAGGCGACCTTGTGACTTTGTCAGAGCCCCGCTCTATTCCACCTATTTGCTTCTCTGTCTACTGAACAATGTCACGCTCTGCCTGGGCCTTGTCAGTGGCCTCCTTCTTTCTCTTTTTGGCCAACTGAGTCATCTTTAGCTTGGCCTCATCCTTCTTTCTCTGCGTGGTAGACTTGTTTCCTCCTACTGCCAAGTCTGCTGTAGAGTGCCACTTTGCTGGCCATTGATCAATTACTGCATCAATGGCATCATCCATTTCCAGGTAAGGCAAGTCATTGCATTTTTGTGTAGGGTCCTTTCGTGTCCTGATGGACACATGGTGAAAGTCTGCTTTAAATTCTGCGTAGCCCTGTAGGTTGGCGTACACCGTAGGTGATAACCACGGTTTGCAATTGATGGCCATATGGATGTTCATCTCCAACAAGATCCAGAAGATCTTGATGTCCTTGATTCGCTGCACATCCTTGGTTACCCACAATGAAGCGTACTTTGCTGCTTCTGGTAGGTATCGCACGACCGAAGAGAATTGGATGTCTTTTGGCAGCTCCCATGCTACTAGCACAATTGATAACAAGAGCCATGCAAAGTGAAATGTCTTGCTAAGCTCTTGTGCTTCACAGAATTTTGCTAGGAACTCTCCACGAAGATAGTCTAACCAGTTGAACTGAACTCCTTCGGCGCACTGGGCTGCTAGCGCAACAATATGCACCAACACCTTGTCGATGTGACACTTCCTCATTACCTTCCATGCTAAAATTTGTGTAGCTACCTTTATAGTAGGGTCACAGATGCTGGATATGGCATATCTGCACGGCTTCTTCACAAGCTTACACTTTTTTCATGGCCTCTGCGAGGGCTTGCTCACCACCTTTTTCGCCAAATATCATGGCCAGATTCTCTCTTGTGTAAGGCAACCGTGTTATCCTGTGAATCAATATATCCATGATGGGTATTGGCTCCTCCAGCCACAGACACCCATCATGCACCAAGCATAGCAGCTACTTGATGACCAATACCGTAACCGGGGTTGAGCAACCCTACCTTGTTTACTCCTCTGAGCCACTTTCATGGCTCCAATGCTTTCATTCTGGTGTTTGTATCGATGATGCGGTGCATCAGCTGCTTGATCACCAGGTGAGGGAACTTCTCGTGGTTGGCCAAGTCCCAGTCTTCAAGTTTCAGCAGAGGGACTCGCCACATGCACGGTCCTTCAAAAACAATTTCATCCGACAGCAGAGGGGTTTGCAAGGGGACCTTGCTTTCATCAGTGCCTTTCAGCACCTTGGTCTTGCCCTTGCACTGAGGGACATAATTAGGCAACCAAGTGATAGGGTCAACACCCTGGGCTTCAACCTCTTCCACATCTACTCCCACATCCTCATCATCCATCATGACGTCTTCAATTTCTTCCTCCTCCGGCTCCAAATTGATGGCTTTGCCCTTGTCTTGTGTGGTAGGATTTGGTGGGTTTCTCCTTAGTGATGTGCACACTGGTATTGTAGGTTGCTTGCCCTTCTTATCCTTCGTGCTTTCCTTGGTTGGGGTGGGCTTTGGTCTCGGTGTTCTTGGCAATTTAGGGACTTCTGCTAATACTTTGGCCACTTTTGGAGCAACTTCCTCTACCTCCATCTCCATTTCCGGCATCGACTCTTCTACTTCGGTATCTATAGCTTCTATGGGTGCCGACATGATGTTATGCAAGAACTCTTGTGTCTCCTTTGGCAATGTCTCAAATACTTTACTGGCTATTAGAAGTTTGTATTGCTTATGATTCATGTGCGCCTGAGAGCTCAACAACTCAATTCTCAAACTACCAAGTGTTTTTCGCTGGACAACCACTTGTAATTTATAGGGCATTTTGAATTCAAATACGTTAGTTCGCCCCAAATTCGGTTCATTAATTCTGGACTGGAAGTAAATATTCAAGGATATGACCCATAAATTTTATCTTAAATGCTGGCTGCTCGCTCCATTTGGCTGTGTTTCTACTGTCAAATCATGAACAGTTACTTTAACGGTCACTTTCCAGCCGACCGTGCAATTTTGCCCTAGGTAGCTCAGCTTCCTTCGTACTGTCGCGAACCCTGTGACACTTCCTTGCTTCGTACAATCCTCTAATCGCACATCTCCCCAACCCGGGAAATGTAGTTTATAGTCATTCGCCTTCTTTTAGCTGCCTATAGTGCTAAGACGATTCTACGTTCATATAGTTACATGGTTGGACCACCAACGTATGGCTTCAAGTGACTACCATTCACCTTGCCTGGGAAGGGATCTAAATTTAGTTTGACCAACTGAACCGCTCCTTCGCCGGTAATCTCCTTAATGACATACGGCCATAACCAGTGCATTTTGAACTTCCCTCAAAATTGATCAAACTTACTATCTTCCCTCAAAATTGATCAAACTTACTATCATATAACAAAACTAGGTCATTTACCTTAAAGGTGCGCATCTTAATGTGTCGATCATGCCATGCGTTTTCGTGTTTCTTTTGGACCTATTGGTGAAATCCAACTAGAAATCTCTCTTCCTCAAGCTCAGCTAGCTGCGCGAGCCTCTCTTGCAGGGCTCCACAATCAATCATACCCATGAGTGCCGCTATCCATAGACTAGGCACAATGTATTCCATGGGCATCACTGCTTCAACACCATATACAAGCCTAAAGGGTGTTTTTCCAGTCAACTTCTTGAATGTCGTCCGATAGGTCCATAGTAGGATAGGTATGCATAGGTCCAAATCACATCGCTAGGCATTGCAAACCTTGGTCGATGCATTCTCTAGCACTTTATTGAATGCTTCCACCATCCTGTTAGCCTATGAGTGATAAGTCATGCTCTGAAATTCCTCTGTTAGCGTGCTTTCAGAAAATGCGTACTGCGATCACTCATCAAAATCTTTGGACACCCAAATCGTGTTAGTACATTCTCAAAGAGGAAC
The DNA here is from genome assembly GCA_000404065.3 of Pinus taeda. Classification (NCBI taxonomy): domain Eukaryota; kingdom Viridiplantae; phylum Streptophyta; class Pinopsida; order Pinales; family Pinaceae; genus Pinus; species Pinus taeda. The sequence continues at coordinate 124,216 of APFE031375950.1, forward strand.
TTTGCAGCAGTCGCTCCTGTGCAATCCTGCACAGGATGTGCCTCCACCCATCAAGTCAAATACTCCATCACGGTGATAATGTACCTTGCTCCCGTCTTTCCTTGGGGCTGGATGGGTCCCACAAAGTCTATCTCCCATTTCTCAAAGGGTTGTAACATCATTTGTGGATTTAGAGGCATATCATCCCTACACGATGGCTAGCCAGTCGTTTGACATATATCGCACACCTTGCAGTCTGCTTTTGAATCCTGATGGAGGGTTGGAAACCACAACCTTGCACGTAGAATCTTCTGCGTGGTCGCTCTCCCTACATAATGTCCTCTTTCGGTGCCCCTATGAGTGTCCGCAAGGATTCTCCTCCTTTCAAACTCTGGTACATATCATCACAATATCTCATTAGACCCCATTTTGTACAGATGCCCAGCAATGATAGAAAAATTTGCGTTCACACCACTAACTCCTTTTTTTGTTGGACTGTGTATCGTTCTGGGGCAATTCCCATCGTTAGGAAGTGTAAAATATCCTCAAAATGACCATCAACGACACAAAATGTAAATAGCTGCACGTTAGGCAAACCCTCTTCCATATTAGTAGGATCTTCCAATGTTTCGATGCGCGACAGATGGTCTGGTCCCACATTCAGTTGTCCAGGTTTCACAGTAACTTCAAAATCATACTCCTGGAATAATAAAAACCATCTACAGATTCTCCCCCCCAACACAGGCTTATTGACCAGTTATTTTAGCACAGAATGATCTGTATACATCTTAAAATGGCCACCCAGCAAATAGTGTCTAAACTTCTGGAGCACGTATACCATGGCTAACCCTTCACGCTTGGTGGTGGAATAGTTCCTCTCTGCTTTGGATAACCTTCTTCTTGCAAATGCTATAGGATGGTCCAAGTATCCTCCACCATCCTGTGTCAGTACTGCTCCCAGTGCTATACATGACACGTCGACGTGTACATGAAGCTCCTTCCTCCAATCCGATAAGACTAAAATCGTCTTGGTGACCATCTTTTCTTTCAATACATCTAAGGTCTTCTTACAGTCCTCGTTCCAGCAAAATGTGACATCCTTCTTCAACAACTTCTCCATAGGCACGATGATCTGGGAATAACCTTTGATAAACTTTTTGTAATATCCTGTATATCCTAGGGTAGCGCGCAACTATTTTACACTCTTCGGTGCTTCCAAGTTTAGTATCATCGCGATCTTCGTGGCATCTACGATCAGTCCCTATCTAAAACACATGACCCAGTAGGGTCCCAAAAGGAACACAAAACAAGCACTTCTTCAGATTGAGCACTATCTGGTATCTTCGACAGGTATCTAGCATCAGGCGCAAACTTGCCACATGGAATTTCACCAGCCCAAACACAGTCTAGTCATCAAAGTATACTTCCAGGAACTTATGAATAAATTCCTTGAACACACCAACGACTACGCATGAGAAAATCGCAGGTGCATTCTTCAATCCAAACAACATTACAGTGTACTGAAAAAACCCCCACTCAGTCGTGAAGGTCATCTTGCTCCTATCCTTTGGTGAAATTTTGGTCTGATGGTACCCAGAGAACCCATCAGTGAAGGAATATGCTTCTTGGCCACCTACATTGTCCAACACTACATCAATGAACGAAGTCAGGAAATGATCATGTATGCAAGTGTCATTCAACTTTCTGAGATCCACGCGTATCCTTATTTCATCCTTATGTTTCTTCTCCTGTACCACCATTGGGCTTACCCAATCAGATTCTTCCATAGGCTCAATGCTTACCCAATTAGATTCTTCCACAGGTTAATGATGCCTACCACGAGCATCTTGTCTAGCTCTATGCGGACTTTCTCCTTATACTTTGGATTGAGATGGTAAGGTCTTTACTTAACCAGCTTCGCGTTGGGCTTCAATGTGATTTTAATAACACTTAGGTCCCCGATTATCCATTTTAGGTCTGTAAACTTGGTAGGGAATAAATCCTTGTATTCGTAGAGCAATTGAATGACTTTATCCATTGTCGCGTCATCCCAGTAATCTCCAATCTTTGCGAATTTGGGTTCTGCCTCCATACTAATGTTTATCTGTTTCGTTTTTAGTGACGCGGTTATATCCGGATTCTCAATCTGTGGTCCTTCAACCTCGTGGTGACCTTCTGTTTTAGGGATGTTAATCTTTCGCATATACTCATCCTCTTCTTCAGCGGTTAGACTATAGCATTTTAGTGCGAGACTCATTTGGGTAGCCCACTCCAGTCCAAAGGATCCCATGGTATGCTAAAGATTTCTACTTTTACTTGTTGCACCTCGTCGATATAGTCAAACCTGTCTTCGAAGCTGAATGTCATTATGAATCCTTCATGCAAAATATCCCATTCACTCGTACCATGGCAGAGCTCTGTTTCTACGTACCAGTTCATCGAGGCGACATCTAGGGTGTGACAGAACAAGTGCGCCCATTCAGGTTGAAGTTTCTCTCCATAAGGCTGAGCCCATTTGGCCAAGTGGGTACGCAGATCATCCTACCCATCATACTTGTTTTTTATTCATACCTTCGACTTCCCAAAGCTTTTCCTCATCATCCTCCTACATTCGTGCCAGTCATCAAGGCTTCCCTTGTGCGTACCCCACCATCTTGCAGGTATAGCGCGCAGTGCCCAGTCCAATGCCTGGAAGCGCTGCTTTTCTGGTACCTCCCTCTCAAATGCATCCAAAAAGATATCTACATCATTCAGGCCATCATAAGTGGGCAGATTTCTTACGTCTGATGACACACAACACAAGGATCAGGTCATCATGTTACAACTCAGTGTAGTTACTTCATGTAACCGATTCTGCTAGTGCTCTAATTCTTCATCAGGGTCCGAGGTGCAGGAACACTCGCGATCCCATGTAATTAGTCCATCTACTATTGTATTCACCCAATATTTGTCTCGCGTTGTTATCTTATAGATACTGTCTAGATTGTCATCACTTTCATAGAGTGAACTAGTTCAGTATAGCGCGATCCTTCAGCAAGATCTAGGGGTACTATTATGTGGAGTGATTTCTTTTCAAATATCATCTTTCACTTCTTTAGGTTGATTACCTATTCATATCAGTGGCCCAATCAATTCCAAGGAGCGTAGGGTAGGGATTTCTATCATCCACCATTTCTATTACTTCAATGTCAGCGAATGCACTCACACCTTCAATATCTACAGTCACTCCTTGCAGCCACCCCATGGGTATGATCTTCTACTGATTTGGCATCCTTAGCTGAATTAGAGACCACTACAGTGTGCGTCTTCCCATATGTTCCCAAGTCTGCTTCAGTAAGACATTCGCATCTAACCCCAGGTTCAAAATAATCTGATCCATTTCATACTCTCCTATCTGCGTGGTCAGTCTCATCTCCTGTCATGTCCTTGTTTTATGCTTACCAATCTTTCATACTATGTGCAGATCACCTAGATTGTTTCTAATGCATCTATTTATGAGCTCCTGTAACCCCTTCATAGCCTTGCTATCGTGCAATAACTTCATGCATGTCTCGAGGAAGGCTGTAATCATAGAAGAGTCAATCTCCTGATCAGGTTTATCCTTGCTCCCTGAGGTGGAGGCCTCAGCGAAGCTCTTCTTCGCTTCCATAAATGTTTCACATGCGTGCTCTAAATTGAACCCAACCTCCTTCACCAGAGCTTTGTGAACCCATGTGTTATCTTTGGGTTGTTTCCCCTTGTCATATCCTATTGCGATTCCACTTCGGAGCACTATATTCACGTTTGGATTCTCTTCGCATGGCTTAGACCTCATCATTTGCAGGTTCTAAGTTGGCTGAGGTGGTATCACCCCTTTATCACGTATCCTTGCTATTAGCATAGGAAAATCTTCCATTTCATGATCAAATTGAGTGAAATACTTGCATGATGGACGTGTTGGGTTAGTGCAATCACGGGCATAGTGTCCTGATCCTCTGCAATTGTAGCAGATTAGTTGTCCCGACCTCTTCCAGGTCCTCCTCTGCCTTAGCCTCATTTGCACCCCTGAAATCCTGTCCTCGCCATCCTTGTGCTCTGGTCAGGGGGCTGCGTTTCTGCCTGGACCCTATAGGTGGGTGTTCTATCCATCATCAATTCATAACTTTTGCAGTTGTGCTCATCATGCCCTACCGACCTATGGAAGTTGCAGAACAGTTGTTGTGGTGTCTGCACAAACTTCTCCAGCAAGTGACAGTTATTTGTGGCATGTTTTCCTATTACCTGACATATAACACACCACAATGCAGGCCCTGCGCTTGGTCCTGCCTAAGCTTCTAACCTCAAAGGCATCAGTCGTCCTCCTGCAATATATTTCGCAAAGACCGGGCAATGGTCTTTGTCATGCACCTGACCCTTGCATTTCAGGCACCATACCTCTTCACGCACCTCTGGTCGAACCATTCTGTCCTACTTCAAACTTTTCATCTCAAGGAAAATATTTTTCAACTTCGCATGGATCTATTGAATCCCCATATTTGGATCTTGCATCGACGTTTCATGTAGTCTGATTGCAATCTCCAAGGCCTCTGCTTGAGTCGTTATCTTCTGTTGTGACAACGAAACCCTTAGGTGTGGCAGGAGAGAAGCCACGAACCATTCACGGTGCTGTCCATCTGTTAAGTTCACAATAGCTTCAACAAATTTTACACTTCAACCTCTGATCTAGTTCCCAAGGTGTCTCACTTGGTTGCATCACGATATCCTTGAACCCAACAATCCACTGTGCCTCAGGTTTAGGCCTACTGAATTATTTGTTCAGCGTGGTCTGGATGTCTACTACTCTAGCGTTTGGGTTATCATTAGAGGACTTGATATACCAGGTTAGTGCACGATCCTGCAGACCACTAACCAATGTTTCCTTCTTCATGTGATCATCTGTAATGCCCTGAGCTTCCCATACATCTTTCGCCATGAACCAAAATTGGTCCGAGTCCTCATTTCCCAAGCCTTTGAACAAAGGTAGCTTCATTGAATTCACCATGCTGAAATGCGGTGGAGGTGGAGGTGGTATGGGTGAATTCGTAGACGATGGTGGTGAAGTTGGAGGTGGCGTGGGTGGGGGTGGGAGTTGCGGGAATCCTTATCTTATTAACTAAATAGCACTTCGCAGAGAAGCCTGCACTATTACCTCTTCATCATCTCGGGGAGGTGAAACCAATGGAATATACTTAGGACCCTTTCTTCCTTCCTTCCTGTAACTTTTTCTGCTTCCCGTAGCTCTGAACATCAAGGTAGCTACATAACCCACTTTTTTCACAATAACATTTTAATCTAGGTATCCAAATATTTTAAGTAATTACCTTGTGGACCTTTGAAAAAGCGTCACTCTGCCTCGCTGTAGTTGACTGAGGTATCGACTGTGAATTCAGTCACATCCTCCTATGACGCGATCGAGCCAATGATTGACAGTGTGAGAGATCTTATCCTCAGATGCTTCCAATCTCTGTACTAGCTTCGAGGTCCAAACAATAGGATCGCCAAGTCTCCACCTTCCTTGGCTATCTGCTAGCTTCACAATCCACTCATATAGCTCAATTAGAAAGGAATGGAAGAAGATCTAGTGGATCTTTGTATATAGGTACCTTTCCAGCCACTATTCCTTCATCAGTTGCAGACTTTTGTTCTCCTGCGCCGCGAATTTGTGGATCTTCCTATCCAACCATTCTTCGATCTCTTTCTTAGTTGGATTCCAATGATATGACATCACACATCTCTTATGTAGATTCCGGTCCTGGAAATGGAACCATTTGTTGGCTTGGTGGGGCCTAACCCAGGTTCAACGTTAGTTATCCACACAAATCCCTACACTATTGGCCCTTTCGGCATCAACCCATAGATCACAGACCAAAGTTTCACCCCAAGCAGTATGGGGGGATGCTAGAACCAAGTTTCTGCACCTTAAGATGGTCGTGATGTCGGTTTATTCCTTCTATTCCTGCTTTCGTGCAGGTTGATGAGCCCCAAAAATGGGTAATTATATGGGCTCATTTAGCCTCCTAATTCGACTTAATCCACCATTCTCATTAGTTTGTTGCATGATTTTGATTATATTTATGCTAATAGAGTGAATTGGGTTAGTCATTATGCCAAAAAGTCTAATGTGTGCTTTATGCAGATTTTTGGTCAATTTTGAGACAAAATCAAAGGTTTAAATGAGCACTTGGCAGCCAAATTCATGGAGAGGATTTGTAGGAAGGTGTCCCCTTCATTTATGAGCCCCTACCTCGAATTATCCATCAAAAAATTGGAGCACAAGGGGCAGCGAAGCAAGTCAAGTATGATTGCTGTTAACTACAAGTTTTGCCAGTCGAGTCCCTAAAGTTTAGGAGGACTGTTGGGGTCCTCAATTTGTATAAATAAGAAGGCTTAGGGCCTCATTTGGGTTAGTCAGGAGTTAGTCAGATTTTAGTCAGATTGTAGTTAGATTTTAGTCAGTAGGTTAGTCATTTTGTTAGTCTATTTTCGCACTTTAGTGTAGCTCTGTATCAGTACATTTCCGAGTTTTTTCTTATACACAGTTTTTGGGATGTAACTATTATTTTTTGATCAATAAAGATGAATCCAGCTTTGCACCAGCTCTAATATTTCTTAGGAGGCTGTAGCTCTTGGGGTTGGGCCCAAACCAAGTGCCAGTACCTCCTTTGTGTACTTTCATGTGTCTTTGCTGCATTCATAGAATAATTTCTTTGATTTAGGTTAAAATCTTGTTTTGTTACTTAGGTTGTTTTTGATGATTAACGTATCTTTTCCTACTTCAGGTTGATTTGATAGTTTGGTAAAGGAAAAGATCTACAAAAAGGCCATCAAGAAATCCTTGATCTCATCTCTCCCTCCTTGGGACCGTGAGCTGAGACCAAGGCATATTTGCTGCCACAAAAACACTGTTTTTGCCTTTCAATGCAATTGCTAGTGTTAGATTTTTAGTTGGAAAAGTTGCTACCAGTTGTACTTGCATGTTTAGATCTATTCTTGCTTAGTTTTCTTAGTTATCTTGCATGATTTTCTGTCAATAAACTTCTGTTCATCATGTCTCTGGTTTCTAGGTCAAGGTGGGTCAACATAGCTAGACCTTTGGTTTTTCTAGTCTTTCTTTGATTAGTTTTGAGAAATAGTGTGCAGAGAATCTGAAATACATCCCTGCCTATCCTTCCTCCATCCTACAATCTGATCCAACCCCTAATCCAAGATTCCTTCCCTTCATTTGCACATTTTCCCACTTTGCCCTAATCTCTACATTCTTGTGCATCATTTCTCCCTCCATCCTTGAAAAAATTCAATCACCTTAATCACTCATTAGCCTCATTCACCAGGTCCTAGGCCACTTAAAATCCTTATCCAACCTCCATTTCCACCTTTCCACTATTTTTCCACCATTAACCCTCGAAAATCCTCTTTCGGAACATCTTGTAGAACCCCTGCAAACTTCCTATAGAAGCTCACGCGAGCAATTTTTCGAGATCTAATCACTGTGAAACTCTCTGGAAGGGTGTTACGGACCCCTTAGGCCCTCTTTTCACCTTCCCAACCTCCTGCAATCGTCTACCCCATTTCCTTTCGCCAATCAACCTCTGCACAGTAAAAAACAGTTAAAGCACATGCATAATAATTCTACAAGATTACTCCAAAATAAAAAAAGATGTTCCTTTTCAGATTTCACTTCAGAAGTAGCTTAGTCACATGCACTTTACCTTTCCAAGAGTCAATGGCATCCATTTCTGCAACTTTCATCCCTTTTCTTGCACCAGTAGGGTTAGTCGGTAAAACTAGGGTTTGCTAGGGTTTGTATTTCCTTTTAGCTTTTCGCTTCTTTCTGCAAGTAGATTAGCCTCTGTTGAGTTAGCTTTCATTCATCACAGTTAAAAGATTCTTCTAAGAGCTCATAGAAGTTGGCTTAAGCTCCTAGTGGACTTGTGCCAGCTGATCAAGTGACAACTTGCGACAAGAGTTAGTACTTGTGCATATAGCACCGTCGCTTCCAAGTTTGTTACGAACTACCGGGTTGATAAAAGTAAAGAAGGGAGTCCTAGGAGTTGCAGCATTATTGCTGCAATACTAGAGCCCGCCATCTTTTTGGCGCCGTTGCCAAGGAAGCGTCCGAGTATTAGTGATTGCTGCTTTTCTTCTATTTTCTACTACAACCTTCTGCTAAGTAGTTTATTTCAGCAAGAGTAGAGTAGTTGTTTCATTTCCATTCTGCAATTTCATTTCCGCAAAAGTAGATTAAGAATTTCCTGCTTTCCTAGACTAGCATTTCAATTCTGCAAGCTTAAATTAGCATTTCGATTCTGCAATTTCAATTCTGAAAGCGTAGATTATAATTTCAATTATGCAATTTCCATTCTGCAAGCGTATCTTAACATTTCATTTGTGCAATTTCATTTCAGCAACATAGATTAGTCATTTCCTTCTTTCATTTCAATTTCGCATTTTCATTTCAGCAAGATAGATTTTAGTTAGTTGCAGTTCAATCTATTTTAGTTTTGTAGGTACAAGTAGAAAAAAAAAACAAAAATCAACAAAAAAGATTTCATTTCATGCCTTGTAGGAGTAGAGATAAGTCAGAAAAATGTTTGCACAACACTCCCACTGCTTCACATAGCCAACCTTCTCTCTTCTTCGATGGCTGTGATTAAGAAGAACCCATAGGCAGACATCAAGACATATTTGAAGAACCTCTAGGGGAGAAGAAGAAGAAAACATTCCTCTGGAGAAAATGGTTGAAAATAGAAATGTTGGGAGTAGTACCTTTTCCTCCAACTCATCCATTGAAGGTGAAATTGGAAACATGTGGGAAGATTGCAAAAGCGAGATAAGGCAGATGGTTGCATTGCATATCAAAATAAGACAAGAGGAAGCAGAGAGGGCTTTGGCCATCTTTTATCCCAGGTGCAATAGAAAGCATCCTAGGAACGAATGTCCATTGCATTCCATAAAAGTGTGTTTTGTCTGTGAAAGAGACCATTCTACGAACCAGTGCCCTTCCTTGCCTGGACTTAAAGCTACATATCAGAGAGCCAAAGGAGCCACTAAACCACTCTATTTCATGAACCAAAGGAGGCCACATGGACCCAGAACTTGCCGGCAGGAAATCCAAGGATATCCTAGACCTATTACAACCCCTATCAAGCCACTTCCATGCCTTCTTATCCTCAGATGCTTCCAATCTCTGTACTAGCTTCAGGGTCCAAACAATAGGATCGCCAAGTCTCCACCTTCCTTGGCTATCTGCTAGCTTCACAATCCACTCATATAGCTCAATTAGAAAGGAATGGAAGAAGATCTAGTGGATCTTTGTATATAGGTACCTTTCCAGCCACTATTCCTTCATCAGTTGCAGACTTTTGTTCTCCTGCGCCGCGAATTTGTGGATCTTCCTATCCAACCATTCTTCGATCTCTTTCTTAGTTGGATTCCAATGATATGACATCACACATCTCTTATGTAGATTCCGGTCCTGGAAATGGAACCATTTGTTGGCTTGGTGGGGCCTAACCCAGGTTCAACGTTGGTTATCCACACAAATCCCTACACTATTGGCCCTTTCGGCATCAGCCCATAGATCACAGACCAAAGTTTCACCCCAAGCAGTATGGGGGGATGCTAGAACCAAGTTTCTGCACCTTAAGATGGTCGTGATGTCAGTTTATTCCTTCTATTCCTGCTTTCGTGCAGGTTGATGAGCCCCAAAAATGGGTAATTATATGGGCTCATTTAGCCTCCTAATTCGACTTAATCCACCATTCTCATTAGTTTGTTGCATGATTTTGATTATATTTATGCTAATAGAGTGAATTGGGTTAGTCATTATGCCAAAAAGTCTAATGTGTGCTTTATGCAGATTTTTGGTCAATTTTGAGACAAAATCAAAGGTTTAAATGAGCACTTGGCAGCCAAATTCATGGAGAGGATTTGTAGGAAGGTTTCCCCTTCATTTATGAGCTCCTACCTCGAATTATCCATCAAAAAATTGGAGCACAAGGGGCAGCGAAGCAAGTCAAGTATGATTGCTGTTAACTACAAGTTTTGCCAGTCGAGTCCCTAAAGTTTAGGAGGACTGTTGGGGTCCTCAATTTGTATAAATAAGAAGGCTTAGGGCCTCATTTGGGTTAGTCAGGAGTTAGTCAGATTTTAGTCAGATTGTAGTTAGATTTTAGTCAGTAGGTTAGTCATTTTGTTAGTCTATTTTCGCACTTTAGTGTAGCTCTGTATCAGTACATTTCCGAGTTTTTTCTTATACACAGTTTTTGGGATGTAACTATTATTTTTTGATCAATAAAGATGAATCCAGCTTTGCACCAGCTCTAATATTTCTTAGGAGGCTGTAGCTCTTGGGGTTGGGCCCAAACCAAGTGCCAGTACCTCCTTTGTGTACTTTCATGTGTCTTTGCTGCATTCATAGAATAATTTCTTTGATTTAGGTTAAAATCTTGTTTTGTTACTTAGGTTGTTTTTGATGATTAACGTATCTTTTCCTACTTCAGGTTGATTTGATAGTTTGGTAAAGGAAAAGATCTACAAAAAGGCCATCAAGAAATCCTTGATCTCATCTCTCCCTCCTTGGGACCGTGAGCTGAGACCAAGGCATATTTGCTGCCACAAAAACACTGTTTTTGCCTTTCAATGCAATTGCTAGTGTTAGATTTTTAGTTGGAAAAGTTGCTACCAGTTGTACTTGCATGTTTAGATCTATTCTTGCTTAGTTTTCTTAGTTATCTTGCATGATTTTCTGTCAATAAACTTCTGTTCATCATGTCTCTGGTTTCTAGGTCAAGGTGGGTCAACATAGCTAGACCTTTGGTTTTTCTAGTCTTTCTTTGATTAGTTTTGAGAAATAGTGTGCAGAGAATCTGAAATACATCCCTGCCTATCCTTCCTCCATCCTACAATCTGATCCAACCCCTAATCCAAGATTCCTTCCCTTCATTTGCACATTTTCCCACTTTGCCCTAATCTCTACATTCTTGTGCATCATTTCTCCCTCCATCCTTGAAAAAATTCAATCACCTTAATCACTCATTAGCCTCATTCACCAGGTCCTAGGCCACTTAAAATCCTTATCCAACCTCCATTTCCACCTTTCCACTGTTTTTCCACCATTAACCCTCGAAAATCCTCTTTCGGAACATCTTGTAGAACCCCTGCAAACTTCCTATAGAAGCTCACGCGAGCAATTTTTCGAGATCTGATCACTGTGAAACTCTCTGGAAGGGTGTTACGGACCCCTTAGGCCCTCTTTTCACCTTCCCAACCTCCTGCAATCGCCTACCCCATTTCCTTTCGCCAATCAACCTCTGCACAGTAAAAAACAGTTAAAGCACATGCATAATAATTCTACAAGATTACTCCAAAATAAAAAAAGATGTTCCTTTTCAGATTTCACTTCAGAAGTAGCTTAGTCACATGCACTTTACCTTTCCAAGAGTCAATGGCATCCATTTCTGCAACTTTCATCCCTTTTCTTGCACCAGTAGGGTTAGTCGGTAAAACTAGGGTTTGCTAGGGTTTGTATTTCCTTTTAGCTTTTCGCTTCTTTCTGCAAGTAGATTAGCCTCTGTTGAGTTAGCTTTCATTCATCACAGTTAAAAGATTCTTCTAAGAGCTCATAGAAGTTGGCTTAAGCTCCTAGTGGACTTGTGCCAGCTGATCAAGTGACAACTTGCGACAAGAGTTAGTACTTGTGCATATAGCACCGTCGCTTCCAAGTTTGTTACGAACTACCGGGTTGATAAAAGTAAAGAAGGGAGTCCTAGGAGTTGCAGCATTATTGCTGCAATACTAGAGCCCGCCATCTTTTTGGCGCCGTTGCCAAGGAAGCGTCCGAGTATTAGTGATTGCTGCTTTTCTTCTATTTTCTACTACAACCTTCTGCTAAGTAGTTTATTTCAGCAAGAGTAGAGTAGTTGTTTCATTTCCATTCTGCAATTTCATTTCCGCAAAAGTAGATTAAGAATTTCCTACTTTCCTAGACTAGCATTTCAATTCTGCAAGCTTAAATTAGCATTTCGATTATGCAATTTCAATTCTGAAAGCGTAGATTATAATTTCAATTATGCAATTTCCATTCTGCAAGCGTATCTTAACATTTCATTTGTGCAATTTCATTTCAGCAACATAGATTAGTCATTTCCTTCTTTCATTTCAATTTCGCATTTTCATTTCAGCAAGATAGATTTTAGTTAGTTGCAGTTCAATCTATTTTAGTTTTGTAGGTACAAGTAGAAAAAAAAAACAAAAATCAACAAAAAAGATTTCATTTCATGCCTTGTAGGAGTAGAGATAAGTCAGAAAAATGTTTGCACAACACTCCCACTGCTTCACATAGCCAACCTTCTCTCTTCTTCGATGGCTGTGATTAAGAAGAACCCATAGGCAGACATCAAGACATATTTGAAGAACCTCTAGGGGAGAAGAAGAAGAAAACATTCCTCTGGAGAAAATGGTTGAAAATAGAAATGTTGGGAGTAGTACCTTTTCCTCCAACTCATCCATTGAAGGTGAAATTGGAAACATGTGGGAAGATTGCAAAAGCGAGATAAGGCAGATGGTTGCATTGCATATCAAAAGAAGACAAGAGGAAGCAGAGAGGGCTTTGGCCATATTTTATCCCAGGTGCACTAGAAAGCATCCTAGGAATGAATGTCCATTGCATTCCATAAAAGTGTGTTTTGTCTGTGAAAGAGACCATTCTACGAACCAGTGCCCTTCCTTGCCTGGACTTAAAGCTACATATCAGAGAGCCAAAGTAGCCACTAAACCACTCTATTTCATGAACCAAAGGAGGCCACATGGACCCAGAACTTGCCAGCAGGAAATCCAAGGATATCCTAGACCTATTACAACCCCTATCAAGCCACTTCCATGCCTTCTTGGGGTCTCCCTGTTCATCCTTCTTGGTCCACACCCCCTCCTTGGTCGTATCCATTTCAATATCATGCTCAACCAACTACTCATCCATTTCACCTATATGCTCAGCCACAACCTCAGTGGAATGCAACTCATCAGGGGTGGAGGCCCCAATATAAATCTCCTCCCGCTCCTTTGCCTCCACCACCTGCCCAACCACAACTCCATCCACATCCCTCTCAAATATACACCCCCACTAAACTACTCGTGCCACCATTTCCAAACCCGCACAATGGAGTAGCTCAACCCAATTGCAAAGCTGAGGTACAACAAGTCTAAACAACTCCTCTTGAGCTCAAAGATATTCACCATAGCTCAGGAAGAGCATTGCAAAATAGAGATTATATTGACAGCATTGAAGGACCACATTCAGCAAAAGAAGATTCAAAAAAGGATATCAAAGGACCATGGGCTACACTTGATGAAGAGAAGACAATAGAATTAGAGATTGAGAGAGCTCCCTCATGGTTACCATCAAATCCTCCATGTATTCAAGAGAAAAATCAGCAAAAAGAGGAAGCTGAGAAGGTCATGGTAGAAGGTGACATGAAGAATGATCCAGATCAACAAAAGGACCAAGGATATTAGAGCTATATTGAGATATGGTTCCAGATTGTCACTAAGTCACAGCAATACTCTCTTCCTCAGCTATGTTTTATCCCTTCAAAGTCAAATCATTTGGTCTCTGAAATCTGGATACCAGTCAGAGCATGCATTTCAAGCCTCCACATCATTTTGTTTCTAATCTTGATGTGCACATGGCTCCCTTGGAAGTATTCTTATACTTGAAAATGATTTTGTTTTTCAAGTAGGGTAGGGTAGGAAAAAAGAAAAAAGAAAAAAGAAAAAATGAAAATAAGAGGAAAATAAAAATCTAAGGTGAAAACCTCCTCGAAGGCACCTCAGATTGGCTCATTGATTGAAAACTTCCATGAGGTGGTCAATGGGTTAGAAAGAAGAGAAAAGATAAAAGAATAATATCCCTGGGTGAAAATCTCTCTTGGAGGCACCCAGGGCAGGCAATTAGGGTGAAAACCTCCATGAGGCGCCCTAGTTGTTTTAAAAAAAAAGGAGAACAAAAAGAAAAAAACAAAGAGAAAAAGAAAAATAGACCTAATTTCTGGTGAATAAATTGCAGGTTGCAGGAAGGACATTGCAGGTTAGGAGGATCGCACAAGACAAAGACAGAATTCAGCACCAGGATGCAAGCATTCCTCACAATCCATTCCTCCATGACCACTACCCTTTCCCAAGATTTGGTCGCATTCGGACTGAGATTTCACCTTCTACAGGAAGTTCTGTGTCTTCTACAGGAAGATCCTGTAGAACCTACAAACAAGCCAAAATCGATCTCAGAAGAGGACCCGAAGGTTGAGAATATGTCTATGAGGCCTGTAAACATCCTTGTTTCCATCCCTTACCCTTCTCCATCATTTTTTCCACCTCATTGTGCTTCTTTTCTGAAAACTGTGTTTTCTACAGGAAGTTCCCGTAGAAATTATAGAAAGCTAGAAATGGATTTTAAAAAGCAGTTTGGCGAACATGGAAGCTTCATAAAGGATTTATAAATCCTCCTACAGTTTTCAAACCCCTCTTCCATCATTTCCATGCCTGCATCACACCCCAAGCTCATTTTTTCCTTACTGTACAAAAACTGCAGAATGCTCTGATACAAAAATACATAGAGCAGAAATTGGTTTTTTCCCTAACTTGAAAACCGTGCATCCATTTAAAAAACTGTTTTGTGGGGAGCTGTATAGGGATGATGGCAACATGTCCAAGAAATTTCAGCGAATTCCAGTGCACGGTTTCCAAGAAATTAGCCTCCATCACCTTAATCCATTTTTGCATTTTCTCCAAATTCGTGCATCCATTTCAAAACCTGTTTCATAGGGAGATGCATATGGGTGATAGTAACCTGCCCAAGCAATTTCAGCCAATTCCAGTGCACGATTTCCGAGAAATTGACCTTTGTCACCTTCAGCCATTTTTAGTTTTTCTCGGAATATGTTCATCCATTGACCACAATTTTGCTATGGGAGGTGCATAACAATGATAGAAACATGCTCAAAAAATTTCAGGTCAATCCAATCTATCGTTTAGCAGCTATGGAGAAAACAAGTCGTTGTCCTGCAAAGATCTAGCATCAGCAGCATGAAGGTGCAAATCTGAACATTGAAACAGACTCCTGCAACTTAGATCTAGCTAGTGGATACCTGCACAAGAAAAATAACCACGTATCAACAACTAGACCAGCATGCATCCACAGAAACAAAGGCATGCAGCAGAAGGAAAGGCCACAACACCTCACAACAAATGCATTTGACTTCCAAGTACGTGACTAAACCCATTTCTCTGTTGCATGAATGTAATTTAAGAACTCCATGGGCAATGAGATGGTTGTGATTAAACAAGATCGGTGGCCACCTAATTGGCCACCCTCATCCAGTTCAAACAGCACTCATTGGGTGCAATCGGCACATGTGCTCAGCCATCTCGGAAGAAAACTAAAAACATGCAGTGGTGGCTGTTTAAATTCTAATGTAATTGATGGAAGTGATTATGGCAAGCAACATACAGTTTCATAACTGCACTGCAGTCTGCATGGGGCCAACGCACATCCGACCACCTCATCTCCTCACCACAAATCATGCTAGCGGTTAAAAGACAGCTTAGTTAACGCATTCACCACCCTTTGTTCATTTTGCATTCCCAAAGTTCCCAACTGGAGTACGCGTCCACCACTTCAAGAGCAGCTAACCAGTGGTCCTCTACCATATTTCTACCTATTTTTTGAAAGTCTCCTGCCTATCGGGCTCTATAGGAAGCACAGTTTCGTTCTACGGGAAACAGGAGCCTTCTACAGGAAGGCTTCTACAGGAAAGGCAGAAACCTGTCATGCAAAAAGAAAACGTGGGATTTTCAGCGAATTTCAAGCTCAAAATGAGGTAAGATTGGGAAAACTTCTCTGTGCATGATTTGTTTGTGCAAAGTGGTGAATTGAACACGGCATGAGATTGAAAAATGAGAGTAAAAGTCTGCTTGTGCATTGAGAAAAAAGTGAAAGTCTGCCTGCATATTTCACTGAGTTTACCCAGTTTTTTTCTCTGCATCCGAAATCTCCTCATCATTTTTAATTTTCTAGTAAAGAAGATACATGCAACAGCAGAGGCCAACCTGTGTGTGTGAAAAAAGCCTAAATTTACATCAATGTGCTGAAAAAGAACCTGTGTAGAGTTTCATTCTACAGGAACATTGTCTACAGGAAGATTTCTACAGGAAGGGCAGAGAGCAGTTCTGCAGCTAGAAAATTTAAGATTTTTGTCAAAATCCAAGCTTGAAAAGAGGTAGGCTTAGGAAACTGCTCTGCATATGATATATTTATATAAGGTGGAGGATTAAAAACACAGTATTGGGTTGAAAGAAAGGAAAGTGAAGCTTAAAAGTCTACCTGTGTTTTTTCCTTCTCTGAGTTCTACATAGTCTCTCCATTTTTCTGCTTTGCATCCAAAATATGCCTTTTTCTTTCTCACATTCTTTTGAAAAAAGGGATGCAACTATATAAGCCAACCTGTGAAAAACCAAATTTGCAAGACTGTCCACTCTCTGAAGAAAAAAAACACTGTGTTATAAATATTCTCGGTTCTGTCAAAACTATTGATTTTTCTCAAAAACCGAGAAGCAAATTCAAGTTGGAAACAATTTGAAGAAAAAATTGCAAATTGATGTAGTGAAAAAGAAGAACATGAGAAATTCATGATTCTAGAAAGACAAACCTCAGCCATTTCTTTATTTCTAGTTTTGAAAGTTTGTTTCCACCCTCCTCACCTGAACATTCCCAGTAGTCACTACACATCATGATAGGGAGATTTTTAGAAATATGGTAGGGGAAGATGAGGAGGAAATAGAAAAAGAGGAAAAGACCAAAATGGAGAAAGAAGAACTTGAAACAGAGGAGGAAATCAAAATAGAAGATGAGAAGGAAGACCCAGAATAGAAAAGAAAAAGACTAAAGCAGAGAAGGAAGAAACTAAACAAGATGAGAAGAAAACCAAAACAGAGCATGAGGAAGCAAAGCTAATAGAGGTAGAGAAGACAAAAGAAGAGAAAAAAAGGAAGAAAAGACACACCCTGAGATCTCAACAACACACACACAGAAACAGTTGACACAGGGATTTCTACAGGAAGCAAGGAAAAAGAACAATAAGAGGAGAAATCACCTGAGATATTGGCAAGGGAGGTAGCAACTGTGCTTGCTGCATTAAGCACACCTGCAAAACAAAAAGGAAAGAGAAAAAGACAGGCATCCATGTATTTCAAGGCTAGGAAAAGTGCAAGAATTCAAACAAGCAGAATAAGAGGAGCAGTGGAAGGACATGGAAAAGAAGGAAACATTTTATGGCACACATGAGTAGACCACATCAGAAGCTTGGGATGATAAAGAGGCCACCAGGGCCATCAAAGATGAAGAGATAGATTAGTTGCTGAGAGGATGAGCAACACTTTCAGTGGGGGGTGATGATGAGCCCCAAAAATGGGTAATTATATGGGCTCATTTGGCCTCCTAATTCAACTTAATCCACCATTCTCATTATTTTATTGCATATTTTTTATTATATTGGGTTAGTCATTATGCCAAAAAGTCTAATGTGTGCTTTGTGCAGATTTTTGGTCAATTTTGAGACAAGATCAAAGGTTTAAATGAGCACTTGGCAGCCAAATTCATGGAGAGGATTTGTAGGAAGCTGTCCCCTTCATTTATGAGCCCTTACCTCGAATTATCCATCAAAAACTTGGAGCACAAGGGGCAGCCAAGCAAGTCAAGTAGGACTGCTGTTAACTGCAAGTTTTGGTAGCCGAGTCCCTAAAGTTTAGGAGGACTGTTGGGGTCCTCAATTTGTATAAATAAGAAGGCTTAGGGCCTCATTTGGGTTAGTTAGGAGTTAATCCAATTTTAGTCAGATTGTAGTTATATTTTAGTCAATAGGTTAATCATTTTGTTAGTCTATTTTCGCACTTTAGTGCAGCTCTGTATTAGCACATTTTCGAGCTTTTTCTTATAGACAGTTTTTGGGATGTAACTATTATTTTTTGATCAATAAAGATGAATCCAGCTTTGCACCAGCTCTAATATTTCTTAGGAGGTTGTAGCTCTTGGGGTTGGGCCCAACCCAAATTCCAGTACCTTCTTTGTGTACTTTCATGTGTCTTTGCTGCATTCATAGAATAATTTCTGTTATTTAGGTTAAAATCTTGTTTTATTACATAGGTTGTTTTTGATGATTAACATAGCTTTTCATACTTCAGGTTGATTTGATAGTTTTGTAAAGGAAAATATCTACAAAAAAGCCATCAAGTAATCCTTGATCTCATCTCTCCCTCCTTGGGACCGTGAGCTGAGACCAAGGCATACTTGCTGCCACAAAAACACTATTTTTGCCTTTCAATGCAATTGCTAGTGTTAGATTTTTAGTTGGAAAAGTTGCTACCAGTTGTACTTGCATGTTTAGATCTGTTCTTTCTTAGTTTCCTTAGTTATCTTGCATGATTTTTTGTTAATAAACTTTTTTTCATCATGTTTCTGGTTTCTAGATCAAAGTGGGTCAAAATGGCTAGATCTTGGTTTTTCTAGTCTTTCTTTGATCAGTTTTGAGAAATAGTGTGCAGAGCATCTGTAATACATCCCTGCCTATTCTTCCTCCATCCTACAACCTACTCTAACCCCTAATCCAAGATTCCTTCCCTTCATTTGCACATTTTCCCACTTTGCCCTAATCTCTACATTCTTGTGCATCATTGATCCCTCCATCCTTGAACAAATCCAATCACCTTAATCACTCCTTAACCTCATTCACCAGGTCCTAGACCTCTTAACATCCTTATCCAACCTCCATTTCCACTTTTCCATTGTTTTTCCACCATTAACCCTCCAAAATCCTCTTTCGGAACATCCTGTAGAACCCCTGCAGACTTCCTGTAGAAGCTCACGTGAGCAATTTTTCGAGATATGATCACTGTGAAACTCTTTGGAAGGGTGTTAGGGACCCCTTAGGCCCTCTTTTCACCTTCCCAACCTCCTGCAATTTCCTACCCCATTTCCTTTCGCCAGTTAACCTCTGCACAATAAAAAACAGTTAAAGCACATGCATAATAATTCTACAAGATTACTTCAAAATACAAAAGGATGTTCCTTTTCAGATTTTGCTTCAGAAGTAACTTAGTCACATGCACTTTACCTTTCCAAGAGTCAATGGCATCCATTTCTGTAGCTTTCATCCCTTTTCTTGCACCAGTAGGGTTAGTCGGTAAAACTAGGGTTTGCTAGGGTGTGCATTTCCTTTCAACTTTCCGCTTCTTTCTACAAGTAGATTAGCCTCTGTTGAGTTAGCTTTCATTCATCACAGTTAAAAGCTTCTTCTAAGAGCTCATAGAAGTTGGCTTAAGCTCCTAGAAGACTTGTGCCAGCTGATCAAGTGACAGCCTGTGGCAAGAGCTAGTACTTGTGCATATAGCACCGTCGCTTCCAAGTTTGTTATGAACTACCGGGTTGATAAAAGTAAAGAAGGGAGTCCTAGGAGTTGTAACATTATTGCTGCAATACTGGAGCTCACCACAGGTCGTTAAGCTCTAGGGCTTTGTCTGCCTAGCCCCTTATTCCTCCCTTCGATACCTCCGCAGAAGGGTACGACTAATCTTCACACAGCCCTAACCTTTGGTTTAGATACTTTCGCGTTGCTAAGGTAGCGTATTGCATATATTTTCAAGTTATCTTAAGAATCTTGCTTATCTTATTAGATAATCATATTTAGTACCCTGTAAACAGATATCTTTATTTGCGTTCGATGATCCAACATAATTACATACATTCACACATCACATAAGCATTATAAATGAAATTGATATGCAATATGACAAGATGCATTAATAGGAAACAAAGACACAAAATTTGTAGAATACTTTTCTTTATTGATATCTTTAGATGATTGCAGACTCGATCTGCCCTGCGTACACCGTTGCAGGGTCCACGCACTTAGCTACGGACTTCCTCCCTAGGCCTCTATGCACTTAGCTGCAAAGCCTCTACCTATGCTACGACCCGAAAATTAGACTTCTTACTAGCTATGACTATTTGACTTCCAAAACTTACTTAGGGCTTACTTACTTAGCTCTTTTTTATACAATCCCATGGTCTGCGGACCATGGGTAGTTCTTTTACAGCTGACTTTACTTTACAGAAATAAGGGCGGAGAACTTTTATGACTCACGACACCTTCCCTCCGCGACCATAAAATGTGGAGACTTTACAATTTTACTACAAAATTTGACCCAAAACATGGGCTTTTAGCCCCAAAACTATCGTTGGGGGATCCTGTTCCCAACACCCTCTAATTGATTCGAGTCTTTGACTAGATCTCGTAAATGTTGAGTCGAGTCTTTCACTTGATCTCGTATATAAAACTTCATTTCATCCACCTATTAGTAACTAATTGTATACTTGGGTGGATCAAACAAAGCTTAGGGGCATGTGCCTTTGGTCATCATGCTAGAATTAAGCCACTAGCCTCTTCCATTTTGCTGGGGGCATGGAACTTATCTCAGGCACATTTTTTTCTCTGCTTCAAGCTTGTGTAAAAATGAAACCTATCTCAAGCAGATTTTTTCTTTGTTTCAAGCTTATCTAAAAGTGAAACTTACCTCAATATTAGTATTTGTTCCTTCTTGTGCTCGTAAATAAATGAGAATAAGTTACTGAGTATACTTTTATCACTTTTTCGGGCTCGTTAAAACTGAACGAAAAAGTGATCCCCTGGATTTTTTTAAGCTCTTTTTAGACTCTCAAAACATAAAAATATTGCCAAGTACACTTGTTTCTTTCATGCTCATAAAAGTATATGAAGAAACGTCTACCTATTATAATTTTGCCCCTTTTACGGACTACATAGACTATTTACAAAAACATGTATACTTTGACCAATCATGGTCAAAAGATTTCTCCCTTGTATTATTTTACACATTTTCGGGCTTGGGGGACTAAATTTATGAAAAAGAACCTTATGGAGTTTCATTTTTTTTTCTTCTCAAACTCACTAAATATGAAAATGACATTGAGTGACTTCTTTATTGGACTCTTAAAAACATAAACAATATTGGACTCATCAATCATGATGAGACCACACCACTCCTTCTTAGGGTTCTTTAAACATACCCCAAAGGGCTTATCCAAGGGATAATCTTACACTGCAAGTATATGTTATCCTCCTCAAACTTGTGTAAAACTAAAGAGATACTTTCTAGTAACGGTGGGGGAAAATGGGAAAGGAACATTTATCTTTTTTATTCTGTAAAGATAGTATGCTGGTCTTGAACATGACTCTTCGACACTTTTCATGTGAGGGGTGGGAAATCCATTTTCTTGTCAGTTGATCATACCTCATTGAAAGTCTTAATATTATTCTCTGGTCCTATTTTGAGTCAAATGATTCCAAGTCAAAATATTGTGTCACTAGTATGTTCAAAATAAGTTCAACCATAATCGAAATTACTTTGCAATATTTGCCTTCAATTGCGTAGTTTGTCCTTGAATTAGTCCTAAATTACTCCAAATTTGTTCTTCAAAACTTGACACAAGTTTGGTGTTGTAGGCCCTCCTAAGATGGTTCACTTCCTATCGAATTCATCTCATTATCTAGGAAGTTCATCTAGAAACCTGCCTTGGTACCTTGGAGCCTACATGCTTCAAATATAGGTTTCTTGCTTCCAACGACATGTTCTCATCATTGGCATTCGATCGAATGATTCTATGTATGTTCAAACTTAAGATATTTATTCACACCTCATATATTGTACTTGAGTACCTTGAGAACCACTTCCATTATTGGTAGTTTATCTCGCATCTATTAACGATCTTCATCATCATACGGTAATCAGATAGTTTCTACCATGTTCAACTTCAAGAAAATCATTCACATTGTTAGATTCATACTTTGTATGGATCGATAGAAGATGAAGACTCTAGATATTATTTGTATATCCAGGTTTCATGGAGTTTTAAATAATCATGATTGTAAAATGAATCCATATTTGACGAATGCATAAATTTTGAGTCTGTTATTGACATGGATCTTTTTACATTTTCGTACTTAATCTTTGAGATACTTCTACTATGAGTATGGGAATGCATACCTTAGTGATGATAATGATATTGTACTATAATCCATTTGATCTTTTATTTTTAGGTCTCCGAACAATGATTCATTGAACCTTTCCTTCTCATTTTAAAGCACTTCAACCATCATACAAGTTCCGACTTTGTAATTTAGGGGGAAATCTATTATACATCAATTTTTTGCACTTATGCAACTGATGCCAAATTCAGGTCTTTTGTGATCTAATGAACTTTGGTCATAAATCCCTTTGAAAGATCAAAGAATTACCTATCATAAAATATAAGAATCTTAAGTTAAAACCCTAATTTTGGATATAATTGTGAGTCCTTAGTTCACAATTTGTGATGGTCACACCTTGAATAACCAATGACCCATTATGTCATTATAATTTTTATTTGTTACATTCACGATGATATTTTTACACGAGTAAAAATAAAAAGTAAAAGAAGCTTCATTTTCTATAAGCCTCATAGTGAGTATCTAATCCAAATTGGTTAATGTTGAGCTCGATCCCCCCATATCCTGGGCCTCCTTCCTCCTATAGTGGATCCATCCCACTCATAGTGGATCTCTCTCTCTCCCTTCATGTATCTCTCAACTTCCACTCCTTCCTATTAGTACAATGCTTGCAAAGAGAGATGAGTTGCCATTTCAGACTTCTAAACTTACCTACATGCTGCTCAAATTTCCATTGGAGTTATTTTCATTTCAAAGGCATAGGTTGAGGATCATTGTAGGGAGACTCCAACATCAAGGCACTTAGTTGTAAATCTCTTGCTCATTATAATTAATACAAATATTTGTTTATTTCCCATAAGCATGTACTATAATTTTTATTGTAAGCCTCCTTGATCTCTTACATGGATTATGATTGAATATTTGATATATGTTATTATTTGATCTCTTGTTTGGTTTTCTCATTGCAAGTCTCCTCTTGGATAATTGAGAGATAAAGCTTGAAAGATACAAATGACAATAGAGAGGGTCATCAGCGAGAATTTCGTGAAAAAGGTATGAGTTTTACATCCTTTTTGTATTTTTATTAAATCATAAATTAGGGAATGTTTTCATTTATTTGTCTATTTGTTACTAGGCTTGGTTGCCACTTACATCTGTTAATGATATTCATCAATGGTTGGTAATCAAATGGTATCTACCATTTTTGTCTTCAATACATTCATTCACATGGTCATATTTTTACTTCAGATGGATCGATAGAAGACGAAGACCCCAAATATTTTCTGTATATCCAGGTTGCGTGGAGTTTTAAATATTGATGATTGTAAAAGGGATCCATATTTGATGGTTGCATCCATACTGGGCTTGTTATTAACATGGATGTTTGTACGTTTCCATACTTATTCTTTGAGATACTTCTAGTCTAAGTATGGGAAGTCCTACCTCAGTGATGATGATTATATTGTACTATAATCCCTTTTATTGTTGATTTGTAAGCCTTCTAATAGTGAATCCTTGATCCTTGCCTTTGCATGTTAAATAACTTCAGCCATCATACTAGTATTGACATTTTACTTTAGGGGGAAACCTATTGCACATCAATTTTCCGTACTAATGGAAATTATGCCAAATATGGGTCTTTTGTTGTACAATGAACTATGGTCATAAATTCCCTTTAAAGATGGAATAAGTACCTATCATCAAGTACAAGAATCCTGGGTTAAATACTTAAAAAACCCTAATTTTGGATATAAATCATGGTCCTCAGTTCACAATCTACGATGGTCGCACCTTGAATAAGTAATAACCCACGATTTCATTGCGATTTCTCTCATTATAGTCGTGATGATATTCTTACGTTAGTAAAAATAAAAAGTAAAAAAAGCTTCCTCTTCTAGAAGCCTCGTAGTTAGTATCTAATCCAAATTGGTTGAGATTGAGCTCGATCTCCCCATATCCTGGGCCTCCTTCCTCCAATAGGGGAACCATCCTAATCACAGTGGATCTCTCACATTTGAATCCTTTCTATAAGTACAATGCTTGAAAAGAGATTTGGGTTTCCATTTCAGACTTCTAAACTTACCTACATGCTGCTCAAATTTCCATTGGATTTTTTTTCATTTCAAAAGCTTGGGTTGAAGATCATTGCAAGGAGACTCCAACATCAAGGCACTTGGTTGTAAATCTTCTACTTGTTATCATTAATACAAATATTTGCTTCTTTCCCATATGGATGTGTTATAATGTATATTGTAAATCTCCTTTATCTCTTACATGGCTTATGATTGAATATTTGATATATGCTATGATTTGATCTCTTGTTTGGTTTTGTCTTTGCAGGTATCCTCTTGGAGCATTGAGGGAGAAAGGTTGAAAGCTGCAAAAGACAATACTGAGGGTTGACAATGATCATTTCTTGAAACTGTATGAGCTTTACATCATTTTTTTATTTGTGATTCAGTCATAAATTAGGGAATGTTTTCATTTATTTGTCTATTTCTTACTAGGCTTGGTTGCCAAGCCTAGGGAGATCTTGTTTTGTTCGCCTAAAAATTACTTAATAAAGAAAGCTATGCTATATAATATATCATATGTGAATCATGTGTAGAGGGCTAGTACATTGAACCTAACTAGAAAAATGATCTGGATTTATGAAAGAACGAAATGAAATCTAGATATAAATAGAAACACAGAGCTACAATGACTACATAACTTCAATTCATTAATAACAAAGTACTGAAAAATGTTTACATGGAAAATGAAAATAAACTAGCGTGGGTGATGGTTGCTTATCTCTGAGAAGAGATGTGGCAGATACATGCCTTCTAAACTAAATTACAATGAGGCTTAGATGCCTTTTTATGATAAATAAGAAGTGTGAAACATTAACCCTGGGAGATGAAGTGCCAATGATTTTGTGCACTGTTAGGGTAAATTGGACCGCCAACTTACCGAGGTTGTGACTTTGTCATACGATCTTCATTTGGCTTTCATAATACATTGTTTCAAAGATATCCACAAGGAGGAACAAAGAGAATATGTGAAAAATATTTTGGTACTTTTCCCTTCTCTTTGTTGTAAATATCCTACTCGTTATCATAATACAAATAATTTTTTCTTTCCCATATGCATGTGTTATACTGTTTATTGTAAGGCTCCTTGATCTCTTACATAGCTTATGATTGAATATTTGTATATGTTATGCTTTAATATATTGTTTGGTTTTGTATTTGCAAGTCTCCTCTTGGAGCATCGATAGAGATGTTGAGATATAAATGCTAGTAGATATTAGGGTTTGGTTCCTATTTCTTGATAATTAATTGTGAATTATTTTGGCCTATTTTTCTTCTTTATTAGTTTATGTCTCATCCAGTAATTAAAAAATTATGTATGTGTGAAGATCACAAGAACAAGAACACAAAATGTAGGCGCACAACGAGACAAAAACCCTTATAAGGGGAAAACCTAGTCAATAACTCCTCCTTCAGTAATTCAATTCAAGATGAGACACTTCCAGACTCCTTAGACTTGGACAAATATCTCCTCCAACCACCAAGTCAGCCATTCCTCCTTGTAAATGTGATTTTCTCAACCTCCCAAGTGTTAACACTTCAAGGTGCAACTTCAGATCATAATTTCAGCCCCAACATTAGATTTTCGGCTTCCAACTTCAAAAATTCGACCCTACAGCATAGAAAAAATTTCATCCCGAAGTTCAGCTCAATATCTTCGCACATGTGAGAGAAAGGTAGCCCAAAAACTCATTTTTCCTCTTCCCAAATTCTCTCCTTCTTCTCCTTCAACTTCACACTCTTTTCCAGCTACTGCTTCTTAGAGATCGAACTTGTTGATGATGCTCTCCAAATGAAGTCGAAGTGCTCAATATATAAGATTATTGTGATATCGATTTCCCTAATCTAGGTCGACTTGTTGAGGGAAGGGCCAACTTGGTGTGGAGGTGAAAAATTACCTTTTTGACTAAAAAATAATTCCTTTTACATGATAAAAAAGCCCATGAAGGGTCTAATAATAATGAAAATAACTCCAATGACTCAAGACAAAACCTTGAAGTTCTGAATGGGGACTTTGATCTAGAAAACATTGACCCAAGCATGAAACCCATGCTTTAATAAGTCATTTTCTTTAATAGTAATTATTTCTTTTGAAAATTAAAATTATGAAGACTTAAGCTAGTTAAATTATTTAACGCTCCCTCTTAACCATGGAGGTATTCATAATAACATTTTACACATAGATACAAATACATGGAAGGTTTCAAAATGATATGAACTACGAAGACTTCTAGCACATTCAGTGTTACGTACTAGATTCCTGACTAGGGTAATCTATCTAGGTGGGATTAAGATGGACTAAAGCTTTCAACCAATCTAGGTACCATCAAGATTACTAACTAACCATCAATCTAGGGATCTAGGTGTGTATCCAAGGTCATAGCTCCAAGACCAATGCCACCCTCCCTCTTTGAGATATAGACATCAACGCACAGGTCGATCGAATGTCCTCCCAAGTATCCTCCATTAGATTGTTCATATCTCCCTATCAAATAAATCTGTAATATCAATCAACCCAAGCATGCTTCTAAAATATTCAAACTTCTTATTCGGAAGAGACTTCATTAATACATCATCTATTTGTTCATTTGTCAAAATATATTGTAGCTTTACGACCCCATCTTGGACCAAGCTCCTAATGTAGTGGTACTTGTTGTTGATATGATTTTTCCTTGCATGGAATACAAGATATTCAGACATCTTAATGCTACTTTTATTATCACAATTTATCATAGTAGGAGACAAAGGATTCCCAAACAAATCTAACAAAAATTTTCTTAACCATATAACTTCTTTTCCTGCTTCACATGCAACAACATAATTATGCTTTAGCACTAATTAATGCAATATGATCTTTTTTTCTACTCATCCATGAAATCATAGCATATCCCAAGCTAAAACATCAACATGTAGTGCTTCTTCCATCAATATCAATGCCACCATAATCAGAATTGGTAAAACCTATTAACTTGAATTCCTTTCCATCATACTTTAGGTAGTGATGTATAGTTCCATGTAGATATCTCATAATATGCTTGGTAATAATCCAATCGTCATGACAAGGCTCCAACTGAAATTGACTAAGAACATTCATGAAAAAGCATATACCAGGTCTTGTATTTACCAGGTACATAAGAGAACCCACCAACTTACGATAGCTAGTAGGATCAGCGAGACTAGAGTCAGATCTTCTCAACTTCTTGAGATTAGTGATCTTGGGAGTAGTCATAGGTTTCGAATCCATCATACCAAAGTTCTACAATATCTCGATTATGTATTCCCTTGACCCATATATATTTCTCTAGGTTTCTTCCAGACTTCCAAACCCAAGTAATAATGCACGAGTCCCAGATATTTCATTTCAAATTCAACTGCCAACATCTTCCTACATTCTTGGATTTTATACTCCATACTTGTAATGAACAAATCATCCACATATAGTAGAATTATGACTAGTTCAATATGCACCAGATTGATGTAGAGGTTTGGATCTATAGAAGTTTTGACGAACCCAATTCTTAAGAGATACACATCCATTCTTGGATACCATGCCCTAGGATCTTTCTTCAAGCCATATAGGTATTTCATGAGTCTGTATATAGGTGTCTCCTTACTAATTGTCTTGAAGCCTTCTGGTTTTTCAAAGTATACTTTTTCATCAATGGTTCCATTCAGAAATGTTGTTTTTACATCCATTTGATGAATATTCCATCCCATTGTAGTAGCCAACAAAACCAAAGATATTATAGTCATATATGTTGCAGTAGGTGCAAAGGTTTCTTCATTGCATATAACATCCTTTGAGAAAATCCCCTTGCATTGAATGTAGCTTTGAAATTGTCAATACTTCCATCCATAGCATGTTTGATTTTGTAAATCCATTTTGAAGTGACAATTGATTTGTCACTAGGTCTAGGAACGATTTACCAAACCCCATTCTTCATGACAGATTTATATTGTTCTTCCATTTCCTTCTTCCATTATTCTTGATGAGAAACTTATTCACATGTAGTTGGTTCAATTTCTATTAACTTTTCATGTATGCTGCATATATTGAATATCTCTTTGGTATTTTTCTTTCTCTAAAAGTTCCTTTAGTAGCTCCATGTCCTTCGACATATTCAAGAGTATATTTTAACCAATTTGGCCTCTTCCCTATTTCAATTATGATCATGGGTTGAATATTATCACTTGGTCCTTATACTTCTTCTTAGTTTGTAGTTGTCTATCATGAAGCTCTTCTTCTTTGAATAATGGTGTATATTTATCATCAAAATCTATTGGAATATCCTTGGATATTTTGTAGGCATGATTCTCATTGAAGATACCATCCCTTCTTGCTTCAATTTGTCTTCCTTCTTTGATGTATATTCTATATTCTTTTGAAGAGAGACTATAGCCAACAAAAATTCCTTTAATGCTCGTAGAGTCTAATTTCTTTCGCTCATCTTTTGGGACATGGATGTATGCGAGACACCCAAAGATGCAGAGATGGTCCACACATGGCTTCTTTCCTATGAATGTTTCTTCAGGTGTGATATTCTCTAGGATTCTACGAGGAATTCTATTTTGTATATATACTGCTGTCATTGCTGCTTCACCCCATAGAAACTTTGGTAGATCTTGATCAAATATGTAGCTCTTATACATTCTTCAATTGTTCTATTTTTCCTTTCTGAAACTCCATTGTACTCGTGATTGTAGGGAACAATGAGCTCCCTCTTAATGCTTGAATTTTGTACAGTATAAAACTATTTATTTTGAAGTCTATTCCCCACCATTGTCGGATCTCAAAGTTTTTTTGTTTTTTGTTTTTTGTTTTTGTTTTTTTGTTTTTTTGTTTTGTTTTTGTTTTTGTTGTTGTTGTTGTTGTTGTTGTTGTTGTTATTGTTTTGTTTTTGTTGTTGTTGTTTTTTGTTTTGTTTTTTTTGTTGTTATTTTGTTTTTGTTTTGTTTGTTTGTTTTGTTTTTGTTTTGTTTTTAGTTTTTTTTAGTTTTTTTAGTTTTAGTTTTTTCCTTTTTTGTTTTTTGTTTGTTTTTGTTTGTTTAGTAATTTGTTGTTGTTTTTGGTTTGTTTTTATTTTTTGTTTTTGTTTTTATTTTTTTATTTTTTAGGGTTTCCACATCATATCTAAACTCTTTGAACCTTTCAAATACTTCATCTTTTGTCTTGAGAAGGTAGAGCCATGTATTTCTAGAGTGACCGTCAATGAAGATCACATAATAAAGATGGCCTCCAAGAGATTTGTTAGACATAAGACCACACAAATAAGAATGAATGAAGTCTAATATTTCCATAGACCTTGTATCATTGCTTGTAAAATGATTCCTTGTATTCTTCCCCAATGCACATCCCTTACATACTCCTTCAAGATCTTCCTTGATGTTGGGGATGACATTTACCATTTGATTAAGCGAGGGGATGATTTTGTAATGCATATGTCCATATATTCTATGCCATAGTTCAATAGGATTGAGCTCCATGTGAACTAGGGCTTGAGGAGATGGAGTTATGACTCTATATAACCTTCCTTCACATACTCCAATAATTTGTTCATTATCAATGCTTGAATCTGTTCCCCGAACCATAAATTTTCCATCTACAAAGGAAACCCTTTATCCTTTATCTTCTAAATAATAAATTGAATGTAAATTATTTTTCAAACCTAGAACATAGAGAATATTGTTGAGATGTAGCTTTGCTCCATTTTACAACTTCAATGATGTAGATCCTAGACCCTTGACTTCATAACTACTGCTGTCTCCTAGCTCCACTACATGAGATGATGGTTCCTTTGATAAAGTATGAAGTTGTCCACTTTCTCCTATCATATGCATTGATGATCCACTATCAATGCTCCATGCATTGTCATCATTGAGAGTACCTGTGAGAGCAACCAAGAATCCTTTGCTTTCGACTTTATTAGATAGTTTGTAGATGGTCCTTCCAATCTAACTTCCTGCAATTCTTATAATATTGAATCCCATCCTCAAGTAACTTGCCATAGAAGGAGTAACCTTTCCTTTCAAGCCAAAAAAGTTATCTCCAACCTTATTCGACCTTAAATCTGATGCCATGTTGAGAAATCAATGCTAGTAGATATTAGTGTTTGATTCCTATTTCTTGATAATTAATTGTGAATTATGTTTGCCTCTTTTAATTCTTTATTAGTTTATATTTCATCAAGAAATTACCAAATTATGTATGTGTGAATATCAAAAGAAAAAGAGACACAAGATGTAGGCACACATCTAGGGCAAAACCCCTATAAGAGGAAAACCCAATCAAGGACCCTTCCTTTAGTAATTCAATTCAAGATGAGACACTTCCAGACTCCTCAGAACTAGAGAAACACTTCCTTCAACCACCAAGTGAACCCTTCATCCTTGAATATGTCCCTTTCTCAACCTTCCAAGTGTTAACACTTCAAAGTGCAACTTCAGATCATAATTTCAACCCCAACATCAAATTTTCAGCCCCAAATTCATCTCAATATATTCGTATGTGTGAGAGAAAGGTAGCCTAAAAACTCATTCTTCCTCTTCCCATCTTCTCTCCTTCTCCTTCAACTTTTCACTTTTTTCCAGCTACTGCTTCTTAGAGGTCAAACTTGTTGATGATGCTCTCTAATTAAAGTCAAACTACTCAATATATAGGCTTCTTGTGAGGTCAAATTTCCCTAATCTAGGCCGACTTGTTGAGGGTAGGGTCAACTTGGTGTGGAGGTGAAAATTTACCTTTTTGACTCACAAATAATTCTTTTTACATGATACAAAAGTCCAAGAAGGGTCTAATAATAATGACAATAACTCTAATGACTCACGACAAAACATAGAAGTTCTCAATGGGGACGTTTACCTAGAAAAACATTGACCAAAGCATGAAGCCCATGCTTTAATAAGTCGTAAAGCCATGAAACCCATGAAACCATGCTTTCATTAATTTGTTTGTTTGTTACTAGGCTTGGTTTCCTCACATATGTTGATGGTCTTCATCATCGATCGGTAATCAGAGGGTCTCTACCATGTTCGACTTCAATACATTCATTCACATGGCCAGATTTGAACTTTAGATGCATCGATAAAAGGAAAAGACCATGGATCTTGTATGTATATCCATGTTGCATGGAGTTTTAAATATTCATGATTTTAAATGGATCCATATTTGATAGTTGCATCCATACTAAGTTTGCTATTGACATGGATCTTTGTACCTTATGTACTTTTTCTTTGAGATACTTCTACTTTGAGTATGGGAATTCCTACCTTAGTGATGATAACGATCTTGTACTATAATCCATTTGATTGTTGTTTTATAGGTCTCTGAACAATTATTACTTGATCCTTGCCTTTTCATGTTAAAGCACTTCAATCATCATACCAGTTCCGACTTTATACTTTAGGGGGCAATCTATAACAAATAAATTTTTCGCACTTACACAAATGATGCCAAATTTGGGTATTTTGCAATACAATGAACTATGGTCATAAATCCCCTTGAAATATGGAATAAGTACCTATCATCAAGTACAAGAATCCCAGGTTAAATAATTAATAAACCTTAATTTTGGATATCATCGCAGGTCCTCATTTCAAAACATGTGATGGTCACACCTTGAACAACTAATGACCCATGATGTCACCGTGGTTTTCCTTTGTTACAATCATGCTGATCTTCTTACCTAAGTGAAAATAAAAAGTAAAAAAAGATTCCTTTTATAGAAGTCTCGTAGTGTGTATCTAATCCAAATTGGTTGAGATTGAGCTTGAGCTCCCCATTTCTTGGGCCTCCTTCCTCCTATCCCACTCATAGTGGATATCTCAACTTCCACTCCTTCCTATAAGTATAATGCTTGTAAATAGAGCTAGCTTGCCATTTAAGACTTGTGAACTTACCTTCAGAATGCTAAAATTTCCATTGGATTTATTTTCATTTCAAGGGCTTGGGTTGAGGATCATTGCAAGGAGACTCCAACATCAAGGCACCTGGTTGTAAATATCCTACTCATTATCATCAATACAAATAATTGATTTTTTCCATATGCATGTGTTATACTGTTTATTGTAAGGCTCCTTGATCTCTTAAATTTTTTATGATTGAATATTTGATATATGTTATGCCTTGATCTCTTGTTTGGTTTTTTTCTTTGTAGGTCTCCCCTTGGAGCATCGAGGGATAAAGCTCAAAATCTACAAAGGACAACAACAAGTGTCAACGACGAGCATTTAGTGAAAATGTATGAGCTTTACATCCTTTTTGTATTTATGATCCAGCCATAAATTAGGGATTGCTTTAATTTATTTGTCTTTTTGTTAATAGGCTTGGTTTTCAAGCCTAGGGAGATCTTTTTCTGTTCGCAGAACAAGATTTGTTCACCTAAAAATTACATAATAAAGCAAGTGATGCTATCTAATATATCATATATGAAGCATGTGTACATGTCTAGTACATTGAATATGACTAGAAAAATGATCTGGATTTATGGAGGAATTAAATGAAATATAGATATAAACAAAACAATAGAGCTACAATGAAAACAAAACTTCAATTCATTAATAACAAAGTACTGCAAATTGTTTACATGCATAATGGAAATAAACTAGCTCAAGTGATGGTAGATGATCTCTTAAAAGAGATATGGTGACTACATGGAATTTGAACTGAATTAGAATGAGGCTGGGAGGCCTTTTTATCATAAAGAAGAAGTGTGAAACCCTAAGGGTAGTAACTTCAACATACGATCTCCGTTTGACTATGATAATACCTCGTTTTGAAGATCTACAAGAAGGGATAAAAAGAGAATCTGTTAAACAGATTTTGGCACTTTTTTGGTCTCTTGGTTGTAAATCTTCTGTTTGTTATCATTAATACAAATATTTACTTTTTTCCCATATGTATGTGTTATAATGTTTATTGTAAGTCTCCTTGATCTCATACATGGATTATGATTTAATATTTGATATGTGTGATGTTTTGATCTCTTATTTGGTTTTGTCTTTACAGGTCTCCTCTTGTAGCATTGAGGGAGAAAAGTTGAAAGCTATAAAGGACAAAAACGAGGGTCATCAACAAACATTTCATGAAAAAGTATGAGCTTTACATCCTTTTTGTATTTGTGATTTAGTTGTAAATTAGGGAATGTTTTCATTTATTTGTTTGTTTGTTACTATCTTGGTTACCTCACATTTGTTAACGGTCTTCATCATCGTTCGTAATTAGATGGTCTCTACCATGTTCCACTTCGAGACATTCATTCTAGTCATATTCGTACTTCAGATGGATCGATAAAAGGCGAAAACCCCAGGTCTTGTCTGTATATCCAAGTTGCACAGAGTTCTAAATATTTATGATTTTAAAATGGATCCATATTTGATGGTTTCATATATACTAAGTCTGTTATTGACATGGATCTTTATACATTTCCATACTTATTCTTTAAGATACTTCTACTCTGGGTATGGGAATGCCTACCTGAGTGATGATATTGATATTGTATTACTATCCCTTTGATTGTTGATTTGCAGGTCCTCATTAAAAAACCCTAATTTTGGATATAATCTTGGGTCCACATTTCACAACCTATGATGATCACACCTTGAATAACTAATGACTTGTGATGTCATCTCAATTTTCCTTTGATACAATCATGATGATATTCTTACGTGAGTAAAAATAAAAAGTAAACATAGATTCCTTTTCTAGAAGCCTTGTAGTGAGTATCTAATCCAAATCGGTTGATATTGAGCTCGAGCTCCCCATATCCTAGGAATCCTTCCTCCTATATCTGATTCATCCCACTCTTTGTGTATCTCTCAACTTCCACTCCTTCCTAAAGTAAAATGATTGCAAAGAGAGTTGGTTTGCTATTTTAGAATTTTGAAATCAACTACATGTCGTTGAAATTTCCATTGGATTTTTTTTCATTTTAAAGGCTTGGGTTGAGGATCAGTGCAAGGAGACTCCAACATTAAGGCATTTCGTTGTAAATCTCCTACTCTTGATCAGTGATACAAATATTTGTTTCTTTCCCATATGGATGTGTTAGAATGTTTATTGTAAGGCTCCTTGATCTCTTACATGGCATATGATTGAATATTTGATATATGTTATGCTTTGATCTCTTGTTTGATTTTGTCCTTGTAGGTCTCCTAACATAGTTACCGGATCAAATGAGAACTATTACCTCAAAATAGGCACTCTAGCCCAAAACCCCCAAAAACATGAAAAATTAGGCTGAAAACGAAAATTGTTTGATGCCTGGAATATATATATATATATATATAAATTTTACAACATTTTTTATATATGCTAGTGAAAACCAATTTTTTGTGCAAAAAAGACACCTTGAAAATGAAACATGTTGATGTTGGAATAACGTTTTTTTGGTAAATTTTCAACATTTTTTAATAATGACGTTAGAAATAAAATATCATGACTCTGAAAAACTTTAAAACTTTAAATTTTCTTGCATGTCACTAAAGATAAAATATCACATCTTTGAAAAGCCTTAAAATTCCAATGATTTTTAGGCATGACATTAAATTTAAAATATCACATCTTTGAAAAACCTTAAAATTCCAACAATTTTCAGGGATGGTGCTAAAGAAAAAATACTTATAATTATTTTCAACCATAGCATTAAAGATAAAATATCATGACTTAGAAAAACATTAAAATCTTGCCAATATTTCAACCATGCAATTAAAATCAAAGATTATGACTACAAAAAAATCTTAAGTTTTTAAAATATTTCAAGCATGACATTATGGAAAACATTTATGATTAAAAAACTTTAAAAATGAACACCAGAATGAAAGAGTTATTATATCAAGAGTAATTTATTTTTTAAATGCTAAATATATAGTAATTTTAAAATCTTAGCCTAAGACCACTTGATACATTGCAACACAATTTTATAAATAAACCATGAAATTGGCTCGCAGTGTAGGTGAACTCGACCCATTGTAATGAAAACTTAAAGACCAACCATAAAATTGACACATTGTGGGGGCATACTCGTTTCATTATAACATAATTTTTAAAATCAACTATCAAATTGCACATAATGGGATTGGGTTG
>APFE031375950.1:160211-172533 GCA_000404065.3 Pinus taeda
TTTTTTTGGCTTTTTGTTTTTTTTGACATGTTTTTGTTCTTTTTTATTACCAACATGAAAATCACCAACATCTAAAAAATTATCCACACTTAATATATTAGAAAATTTAAAGTGTCAAAAATAAGCCCTCTAAACAAAAAGGGTTGATGTTGCATCAACATTTTTCAAAATCAAGTTGAAAAGCACTAACATTTTAAAACAAATGTTCATACTTGATACATAAAAAAATTTAAAATGTCAAAAATAAGCCCTCTAAAAAAATGTGTTACGCTACATCAACACTTTTCAAAATCAACATGAAAATCACTGACATTTAAAAGAAATGTTCATACTTGATACATAAGAAAATTTAAAGTGCCAAAAATATGCTTAAAAAAAGGTGTATTCTGAATCACCACTTTTCAAAATCAGATGATTTTTTGCTACCTCAAAAAAAGGGGTATTAGATAGTTTTCTCGTTTGATCAGTGACTATGTTTCCTCTTGGAGCATTGAGGGAGAAAGGTTGAAAGCTACAAAGGATAGCAACAAGGCTCATTAACGAGCATTTCGTGAAAAGGTATAAGCTTTACATCCTTTTTATATTTGTGATTCAATCATAAATTAGGGAATGTTTTCATTTATTTTTCTGTTTGTTACTAAGCTTGGTTGCCTCACATTTGTTAACGATCTTCTTCATCGAATGGTAATTAGGTGGTCTATACCATATTCGACTTCAAGACATTCATTCACATGGTCAAATTCGTACTTTGGATGGATCGATAGAAGAAAAAGACCATGGATCTTGTCTGTATATCCAAGTTGTATGGATTTTAAAATATTCATGATTGTAAACTGGATTCATATTTGATGGCTATGTCCATACTGAATCTATTATTGACATGGATTTATGTACATTTCTGTACTTATTCTTTGAGATACTTTTATTCTAAGTAGGGGAATGCCGACCTTAGTGGTGATAATGATATTGTACTATAATCCCTTTGATTGTTGATTTGTAGATATCCAGACAATGATTCCTTTATCCTGGCTTTTACAAGTTAAAGCAATTCAACCATCATACCAGTTTTGACTTTGTACTTTAGGAGAAAATTGGCTACAAATCAATCTGTTACACTTATGCAAATGATGACAAATACATGTCTTTTGTGATCTAATGAACTATGGTCATAAATACCCTTGAAAGATGGAAGAAGTACCTATCATAAATTACAAGAATCTTGGATTAAATACTTAAAAACCCCTAATCTTGGATATCATCATGGGTCCACAACCGACGATGGTCACACCTTAAATAACTAATGACCCACGATGTTATCACACTTTGCCTTTGTTATAGTCGTAATGATATTCTTGTGCAAGTAAAAATAAAATGTAAACAAATCTTCCTTTTCTAGAAGCCTCATAATGAGTATCTAATCCAAATTGGTTGAGATTGAGCTTGAGCTACCCATATCCTGGAACTCCTTCCTCCTATAGGGGATCCATCCCATTCACTATGGATTTCTCTCCTCCCTTCATGGATCTCTCAAATTTCACTCCTTCCTATAAGTACAATGCTTAAAAAGAGAGTTGGGTTTCCATTTCAGACTTGTAAATTTACCTACATGATGCTCAAATTTTCATTGGAGTTATTTTCATTTCATAGGCTTGGGTTGAGGATTATTGCAAGGAGACTCCAACACCAAGGCACTTGTTTGCAAATTTCTTGCTCATTATCTTTAATACAAATATTTGTTTCTTTCCCATATGCATGTGTTATAACATTTATTGTAAGGCTCCTTGATCTATTAGATGGCTTATGATTGGATATTTGATATATGTTATGCTTTGATCTCTTGTTTGGTTTTGCTTTTGCAGGGTTCCTCTTGGAGCATCAAGGGAGAAAGGTTGAAAGCTATAGAGGATAGGAGCAGAGGCCACCAATGAGCATTTTGTAGAAAGATATGAGCTTTACATCCTTTTTGTATTTGTGATTCAATCATAAATTAGGGAATGTTCTCATTTATTTGTATGTTTGTTACTAGGCTTGGTTGCCTCACATCTTTTAATTGGCTTCATCATCGACCAGTAATTAGATGGTCTCTACCATGTTTAACTTCATGACATTGATTCACATGGTCAGATTCGTACTTCGTATGTGTCAATAGAAGACAAAGAACCTGGATCTTGTATGTATATCTAGGTTGCGTGGAGTTTTAAATATTCATGATTATAAATGGATCCATATTTGATGGCTACTGATGAGCCCTAGTATTGGAACAAGAATATTGCAACTCCTGAGGCTATTGACTTAAATTATCAATCCAGGGTTCATACAAACTTAAGAGGGGTCGACAATGTATATGTAGCAAACACTTTCCTTTTCCTAGTCTAACTCCCTTTGATGCAAGTAAAATAAGGCAATGAAACAACTTCAAATGAGCAAAGATCTAGGTAAGTTGCCAATCCTAAGTTGCAAAAATAAATAACAATAAGGAAATCTTTCTACTTTTACTGGAAAGTAAATCTAGACTAATTGCAGAAATCAACATTCAAGAAGAAAGTAATGTAAGAGCTAAACTAAAACCTAGCTAAGCCTCATCTCAACCAAAGTTGTCTCAAAGCATTCATAGGCTATAAATATATCTACACCATGAATTTGGAGTGAATCTGGGCAAGGAAGTTCTCGAAAACAAACTGCTACAAAATTGCTACAAGATTGCTACAAGATGTTTGTCTCTCAAGTTAAATTTCCAAATGCCCAATAAAATAAAATGAAAATGAGATGGGGTGAATTTTGTTAGTAATTTTGGATGTAATAGAACTTCAATCCAAGTGTAATCACTCAAAAATACCCTTGTTACCATGTGCTAAAAAATCACAAAAAATTACTGCTCTAAAAACCAGAAATTCCAGAATCAGCGAGCTAGTAAACCTATCAAATGTATAACTTGATGAAGTGCAAATGCTATGGGGTAATTTTTTTATTAAGTAGAATGTTTTAGGATTCAATCCAAGTGGAATTAACTCAAAAAATCCTTATTAACATGCACTAAAAAATAACAAAAAATCACTATTGTTTTGCTACAGGATTGTTGGGAATGACTATCTATCTACTTTATTAACCAAAGCAAATTTCCTACTAGGCCTTTGAATCCATTTATTCATATTTATGGTGTTATGATCATTATGGAGTACCTAGGGGTGGTCAGGAGTGCTGTGGATCAAATCAAAATGGATTTGGAGGATTTTTTCGTAGTGCTATAGGATTGGGAAAAGTGCTACAAGATTGCCCTGTTTTGCTACAAGATTGAATCTGTGAGCATTATGGGGGTGGAAAATGCAGTATGAAAGTATGAAAAGCTAGTGGAGTGTAAATGAAGCTTGCATGAGACCTTTTCCAAGCCTATTACCCTTCAAGGGCCCATCTTGCACAAAAACCAATGCAAATGATGACCTTCAACAACCTAGAAATGTGCTCTCACTGAACATTTCTTTGAGGGAGTTGTTGAGGTTTAAGAAAGGAAGATAATGGTGAGATGAGGAGTGTGAATGACGATGAAAACTGTGTAGATTAACAGTAGTACTTGCACACAAAATCAAGTTATGCTATTTTCCCAAACAACTAAAACATGTTAACAATGTAAATTGCAAAAATTTGAAATGACAGAGAAAAGATGAGTTGAATTTTATTGGAAATCTAACTATTGCATTAAAAGACAACGTATCTGGAAATCCTCACAAGGCCTACATCCACTAGAGGTTATACTTCATATTCTCAAACAAAACTAGTAAACAAATCACTATTTTGTAGAAAACAAAGATGGAAGAAAAATTACTAATATGAGGTCTAACTACTACAAAGGAAAGTGAATATATATTTTTTTCTTGAAAACACAACATCTCCAACCACACTTTCCACAACAAAAGTGATTGACATATTTGCACAAGAAAATTTCTCGTAAACAAGTCCTGCTAAAAAAGGAAATACTGCTAGGAAAGGAAATGCATGAGTAAAATACACAAAAGAGAGAGATTAGGGACTCTAGGTTGGGCCATAACCCAAGAGGAATCATCCCTCTAAACTATGGATCAGATTGAAAATAAAATGACTTTCATTCACTGTCAAAATAGTTCATACATAAAAAAAATACTAGGCAAAGAAGCCTGCTACTCCTCACGGTCTATTCTCTACTAATTTGAACTTATATTGGGCTACTAGGCCCCTTTATTTATACAAAAATACTTGAGGGGAAACCTTATTGAAGAGGGGGATTACTTCCCTCCAAAATTCCTAGAAAAGTAGAGCTGGTCCCCAACAGGAGGAATATTTATTAAATACTGAAATCTAGATTCTCTTGTAGTAGGGATCACATCCCTAAATTTTATCAATCAATGGAACTCCATAATTTGTCAATGGTTTTAAATATTTTATTCATTTCTTATTCCATCCTGTGGCATCATGTGGTAGGGAGAAAGTCCCTAAAATATCTCATTTTCCAAATCTTCCAAATTTGCCCAATATTCTCACAGTATTCTACAAAAACAAATAATATTAAGCACATAATATGAAATTATCTCTAACCTTCCTAAGAACTTATTAAATTTAATAAAACATTATTAAGTGCATAAGAATAGATTTAATATAGATTTAGGTGTCTAAGAAAGGTTATATGGGATTTAATTTGTGTCTAATTTGGAGGCCCATCATACCACCCTACTAAAACTATTTCTCATCCTCTGAGCAACCTACTCATATTCTTGCCCCATTGTTCTTATTTTATGCATTAGGTGACTTTTTTGATGTCCCATAGTGATGTGGATATAGCTTCTCCTACTGGATAATATTTGTGTTTATCTCAATTTCCCACAATTCCTTCCCTCTCGGTTTTCGTATTCTAGAACTATCTGTTGATTCTCCTCCTCTCATGACTTCAATAAACTTTTATCAATGTGGAACACGTAGTTTCCCTTTTCTACTACAGGATTTTCAAATTTTCTTTGTAAGAGTGTATATGAAAAAAATGTAGAATAAATGTTCTTTTTATGATGCTGAAGAGAAGGGATAATTCAACATGAAAACTAAGACACTTTATCCTTAATTCTACCATGTTCTTCCCACAAATTCACTGATCTTTGTTACTGAGATTTTGAATATGTGGCAGCTACAAAGTATGCTTTTGAGAATTGAGAGAGTTTTAAGGGTTTTCATGCCAGCTATTGGTGGGGAAAATTTGTACTTACCCTTTCCATCATGATTCTTTCCTCTTTCTTAGGGTTTTAGGGCAATTTTGTGCACTATCAAGCTTCCTAAAGTGGTCTGCGACTTTCCCGTAGCAATTTGTTTTGCAAACCCTGTAGCTTCCTATGCAGTGGAGGTTGTTGTAGAAAAATAATATTTTTATAGTCTTCTTTCAAGGTTGAGGAATGACAAATTAAAACATCCACCCTTGCCCTATTCAACACACCATACTCTTAAGTAAATGCTCAACCAATCCAACTGTTTTTTCTAACTAGAATCCAAACTATAAATTTGTAGAGTACTTTTTTTTTATGACTAAGGTATTTTTGGAATGCTTATGCCAAATGTTGGAGCGAAGGAAATTTTAATTACATTTCCTTAGAATATTCCCTTTCTTCCCGAGGGTATAATGGTTATTCTGGGCAAAATTTACCTTCTTGTAGCACTTTGTTGGCTTCCTGTAACAAATCGTCTCAATCCTATAGTAGCTTGTTCTAATCTTGTAGTAGACTGTTATGATCTTGTAGCACAAAACCCGAATCTTGTAGAAACTAATATTTGAATGCCAAGAGGTGGCGTGTCCACCAATTTATTTTTCTCTCTCTCTCTCTCTCTCTCTCTCTCCTCTCTCTCTCTCTATATATATATATTATATATATATATATATATATATATATAGATATATATATTTACTTTTTTTCATTGAATGCAAATAAACCTAGAGTTCTTTGAGTTAACTGAGTTGGCCCCCACATACTTTTTTGTACTCCATGATAACATCCACTTTATTAAGTATTTTTTTCACTTTTAGCTCATTTATGTCCCACACGTTTGGGCGTCCTTTGGAGAAAAGTCAAGTGACTTTCTAGAGAAGATTGAGTCTTCCTGCTATTAAATTTGGCTATAAAAAACTTTCCTTCTCACACTTTTCATGTTTTCTCAAGCTAGAATACATTCGAAGGGTGAGGTTAAAGAGTTGCATACCGATGCCTTACCATGAGTGTTTTTATTGTTTAGGATGTTGCTGTAGATGTGAATTTTTTCTTTGATGATCTTGAAGCTACATGTGATAATCTGCTAGAGGTCCTAATGTTGATAGCCTTATTTTTGGAGGTCTTCTAGGTTTCTATTACTGATGTTTTATCTTTTCTACTGAGATGCTCCTTATGTGAGTGTTGTAGTTGATAATTTAGTGTTTGCATGTCATTTCTAAATAGAGGTAAGGTTTCTTTGCATGTATTCTACAATTTCTCGAGAAATATACATATTTTTTATGTTCTCTTGTTGACTGATGCTAGATGATGCGGGTCCTTCCTTCATGCAGGTGCTCCTTGGAACAAATGTTGTTATTTGCTGAGAGATCAAGAATCCTGTAGCAGCTGAAAGAAGGTCCTGTAGTTGCTTGAGGCTCAAAGTTGTCAACTCCAAATTCTTCATGGTGGTTAGCTTCTGGATCTAGTGCTCTAGCTATGGTATTGCAGGGGATTTGTAGATTATTACAGAACTATTTGTCTTCCTGTAGTAGTCACATAAATCCTAATAATATCATAATTTAGTTTAGGTGATACCTCTAAAAATACTGATAATTCATGAGTAACAAATTAATAGTGGTCAAAGGTCTTTTCTGTGGTAGAAGAGATGGAATAAGGAGTTAAAAGTGGTGTTTTTGATGGACAAAGGTGGAAATGGGAGTGGAGAAGAGTCTAGGTGGAGTGGAAAATGAATGATGAGGCTATGTTGGACACCCTCCATTGTCCTTGAGTGGAAAACATAAGAATTGTCCCTCGTTTTTGTACTGATCACAATCCTGTCCCAAATTTGGAACAATCCTGTAGTAGTTCTTAGACAATCCTATAGCATATTTGTTTAAGACATATCTTGAAAATGGTATATGGGCCTTACCTAGAACTTTTTTATCATGTTTCCATCATCCTTATGCATCTCCCCATAAAACATCTTGGCCAATGCATGCACGAATCTCGAGAAAAATTAAAAATGGTTGTAGGTGATGGGGGTCAATTTCTCCCAAAATATGAATTGGAATTTGTTTAAATTATTTAAGCATGTTACCATCATCCTTATACATCTCCCCATGAAAAAACTTGGTCAATGGATGCATGGTTTTCAAGATATGGTAAAAATAATTTTTCTTTGTGTTTTTTTAACAATTGTGTAGCAACACAGAACCATCTTGTAACACTTCAAGATAGTGATGAAAATGAATGGGAAAGGCTTGGGAATGATGAAAAATGGCATGGGGATGCACTATGAGGATGTCAATAGATTTATGGAATTTGTCTTAGCCATGTTGGATCATCTTGGTGTAGAAGGTGGAAAACACAATGTTGACTACCCTTGATTAGATGTTTGCTTCCTTGATCAACTTTGTGTTACTTGTACAAGTTGGAAAGAATCTGTACATATCAGAGGGAGTTTCCAGGAGAAAAGTTTTATTTTTTTATTTTTATTTTATTTTAGGCTTACTAGCTGCCTCAATGAGGTTTTCAACCAGCAGGTTTTCCTAGGCGCCTCAAAGGAGGTTTTCACTTAGGATATTTTTACTTTTTTGTCTTTTTTCTTTCAAATCCACTGACTACCTCATGGAGGTTTTCAATCAGTGATCCAATCTCAGACACCTCAAAGGAGATTTTCACTTGATATTTTTTTTTTTTTCTCTTATTTTATTTTCCTCTATCCTACTCCACTTGAAAAAAAAAAATCTCTTTCAAGTATAGGAATACGTCCAATGGAGCCATGTGCATAAAAATATGAAATATAAAATAATGTATAAACTTGAAACATATGCTTTGACATGTACATGAATATGAGGGACCAATTGCTTTGATGCTGTTAAGAATTGTTGAAGAGGAGAGTGGTGCTCCAACTTAATGATTTTCTGGAACCAAAGTTCAATATATCTTTGATGCCCTTGGTTCTCTTTCTCATCTAGATC
The DNA here is from genome assembly GCA_000404065.3 of Pinus taeda. Taxonomy (NCBI): domain Eukaryota; kingdom Viridiplantae; phylum Streptophyta; class Pinopsida; order Pinales; family Pinaceae; genus Pinus; species Pinus taeda. Next base: position 168,388 of record APFE031375950.1, read on the forward strand.
ATTTTGTATGTCTTCTTCATCCATGCCATTAGTATTTTTTGATTAGCCACTTGAACACATAAAATATCTGATGATACGCATTGTAGAAAGAGCCTTCAATATCAGGCTCTAATGGCTGCTCTCCATCAAATGTGGTCCATGATTCTTTAGTATCCTCTGGATCTTATTCTTTTGGATGTTGTTCTTCAATAGGAGCAAGAGAATATTTTGTTTTCAATACTCTTATCTATCAAAGATGAATATCATTTGGATCAAGAGGATTTGTTAGGAAATTTTGTATCTTAGCATTGTAACTAGGCTTAGTTACTTTATTGCTTGGGTTTGGAAATGGTTGTGTAGGTAGTTGAGTGGGAGTGGGTCCTTGGTTTTGGTTGAGGATGTGGTTATGGTAGAGGTGGATGGGATGGATAACATTGAGTTTGGTATGGAGAATATTGAGGGTATTGAGGGAAATATGGATCCTCCCATTGAGGAGGCTGGTGTGAACATGGGAATTGAGGATATTGAGGGAAATATAGATCACCCCACTGAGGAGGTTGGTGTGAACATGGGAATTAAGGATATTGAGGGAAATATAGATCACTCCACTGACGAGGCTGGTGTTGATACGGATGTAAAGGAGGAATGGCAGGTTGGGGATGATAAGACCATTAATATTCAGGAAAATATGGATCACCCCATTAGGGAGGTTGGTGTTGATATGGATGAAAATAAGGAATGACATATGACCCTTGATATGGTTGAAAATGTTCAGGAGGATAAGACCCTTGTTGATATGGGTTGACAGAGTAGATATTCTCCATGCCTCATAACTTATCTACCACATATTATTCTTCTATTTTCACATGATCAAGTGGGGGGGTTTGTGGTGTTGAAGAAACATTTTTTTTGTTTTTTTGTTAAATGAGATTGCTAATGCAATGCAATGCAATTTTTTTTGTTTTTGCAGAAAATAAAGAGGTATTCATTCAAAGAACAAGAGAGTTATTTCTTTGACACCCTCCCTAGAAACGATGCTAAAACGTGATGAGCTCCAATATTGCAACAAGAATGTTGAAACTCTTGAGGCTATCAACTTAAATTATCAACCCGAGGTTTGTACAAACTTAAGAGGGGGCGACACTTTATGTGCAACAAACACCTTCCTTTTCCTGGTCTAACTCTCTTTGATGTAAGTGAAAAAAGATAATGAAACAACCTCAAATGAGCAAAGATATAGGTAAGCCACCAATCCTAAGATGCAAAAGTTAAATAACAATAAACAAATCTTTCTACTTTTGATGGAAAGTAAATCTTGACTAATTGCATAAATCAACATTCAAGAAGCAAGTAATCTAAGAGATAAATGGAAAAATAACCAAATCTCATCTCAACCAAAGTGGTCTCTGAGAATCCATATGCTAAAAATCCACTTCTACCATGAATTTGGAGTGATATGGGAAAGTAAGATCTCTAAAACAAATTGCTACAAGATTGCTACATGATTGCTACATGATGTATGCCTCTTGAGTTAAATAGCCAAATTCCCAAGAAAATCAAATGAAAATGAGGTGGGGTAATTTTTGTTATTAATTTTAATGATTTTGGGATTCAATCCAAGTGGAATCAACTCAAAAGAGCCTCATTAACATGTGGTAAAAAATAGCAAAAAATTACTATTATTTCGCTATAGGATTGCTGGGAATGACTGTATATCTACTTTATTAACCAAATGAAAGTTCCTACTAAGTATATGAATCCATTTTATTCATATTTGTTTGAAATATAATCCTCTAAGGGCTTGTGTGGAATGTGAGCAGTCAAAGGGAGTCCAAGAGACCTTGGAATATGGAATCCAACGATCACTCCAATGTATTATAAATGTACATCTATGTTAATAAGAAACATAGTTCAAGATTTTATCATTCATATTCTGTTCACATTCCATGTGTATTTAACATGGTATTAGAGCATCAGGTTTGCGGGTCTAAGCTTCCTACGCTCTTACTTTCTCAGGGTAGGCATTACACTCTATTGTAGTTGGCTTAAGTGTCTCATTGTTGGGTTAATTGACCTACTTATTTGCCACCTTTCCCTACTAGGTTGTCTAACATAATGCACCTCTCTTTGCTCCCAATTGAAAAACATTCCTTTAATATGCATTTAACATTACTACTTTTGCTGGTGAATCTCTCCTTTGGGCACTCTGCCATTATGCAACTACCTATCTCACCTAACCATTTCCATCACAAGGGATTTTGAAGAGTGTTTCTTTGTATCTCCCAGCCCAAGTCGACGGATGCTTCTTCGCAAAAAATGGTCAGCATTGTATCTTTGTTAGGTTGATTCACACTAGCCATCGAACAATCCATAACAGTTGAATTTAATTGTGTTGTTGATTTTTGCGTTAAGCATGTAGCTGTGTGTGTGAGAGTTGGTGGGCCCCAGTATTGCAGCAATAATGCTGCAACTCCTAGGACTCCCTTATTTAATTTTATCAACCCGGTAGTTCATAACACACTTGGAAGCGACGATGCTGTATGCACAAGCACTAGCTCTTGCTGTGGTTGTCACTTGATCAAATGGCACAAGTCTGCTAGGAGCTTAAGCCAGCTTCTATGAGCTCTCATAAGAAGCTTTTTAATTGATAGACAAAAGCTAACTCAAAGAAGGCTAATCTACTTGCAAAAAGAAACTAGAAAGTTGAAAGGAAACGTAAACCCTAGCAAACCTTAATTTTACCAGCTAGCCCTACTGATGCGAAAAAGAGGATGCAAGCTACTGAAAGAGATACCATTGACTTCTAGGACAGTAAAATACATGTGTCTAAACTACTTCTATCTGAAGAAAACATATTTTTGTATTTTTGAATAAGTTGTCAGAATTATCATGCATAGGCTTTCACTTTTTTTGACTGTGCAGAGGTGGATTGGCGAGAGGAAATGCTTGCAGAAGGTTGGGAAGGTTCGAAGAGGGCCTATGGGGTCCTTAGCACCCTTCTAGAGAGTTTGACATAGTTTGGCTATCAAGAAATCTCATTCGTGAGCTTCTACAGGAAGTCTGCAGGGGTTCTACAGGATGTTCTGGAATTTCTACAGGATGTTCTGCGATTTTCTACAGGATGTTCAGAAATGGGATTTTGGAGGATGGATGGAGGGAGAAAGATGAAGGAGTGGGTATGGAGGTGAGATAATGGTGTGAGGAGGCCCAGACCTTGGGGAATGGGGCTGAAGAGTGGTGAGGATGGTTGGATTTGTTCAAGGCGGAGTGGAGCAATGTTGCACAAAAATATGGGAATTAGGGCAAAGTGAGCGAATGAGGAAAATGGAAGGTAAGGGTTCTACGTGAAGGATGAAGTAGGTAGGTTGGATGGAGTATGGGAAGGTAAGGAAGGATAACAGGTACTCTGCAAGTTTTTTTTCAAACAACACAAATAAGGACTTGGAAAATCAAAGACCTATCTACGTTAGCCTATTCTAACTTAGATAACAGCAAAGAAATGGAACAAAATTTTATTTGCAATGAAACCAGATGAAATAACTATGAAACTAAGCAATCATAACCCTAAGCATGCAACCAAAATTGAGATCAATTTCAGCAACTAAAAATCTAACACTACTAATTGCATGGTGGAGCAAAGACAGTGTTTTTGGTGGCAGCAAGGTCGCCTTGGTCCCAGCTCATGATTCCACTGAGGGAGAGGTGAGATCCAAGGTGCTTGATGGCCTTTTTCTGAAGATCTTCCCTGTTATTGAATTATCAAACAAATCTAAACATGAAAAGCTACTTTAATCATCAAAAGCAATCTAAATAACAAAACAACATTTAAATCTAAATAGTAGATTTTATTCTAAGAATGCAACAAAGACACATGAAAGTAAACAAAGGACGTACTAGGCACTTGAGATGGGCCCAACCCCAAGAGCTACAACCTCCTAAGAGAGATTAGATCTGGTGCAAAGCTAGATTCATCTTTATTTATCAAAATAATATTTACATTCCAAAAACTATCCACAAGGAAAACTTGAAAATGTGCTGAAATGCAGAGCCAAACTACTGCCTAAAAAATGACTAAAAACTGAACTACAAACTAGCTAACTTCTGCCTACAAAGTGACTAACTACTGGCTAACCAAAATGAGGCCCTAAGCCTTCTTATTTATACAAA
>APFE031375950.1:172779-194598 GCA_000404065.3 Pinus taeda
GGACCCCAACAGTCCTCCTAAACTTTAGGGACTTGGCTGCCAAAACTTGTAGTTAACAACAGTCCTACTTGACTTGCTTGGCTGCCCTTGTGATAATTGATTTGGTGGCCCTTGAAATTTGAGTTGATGGTGGAGAATTCGAGGTAAGGGCCCATAAATGAAGGGGACATCTTCCTAAAAATCCTCTCCACGAATTTGGCTGCCAAGTGCTCATTTAAACCTTTGATTTTGTCTCCAAATTGACCAAAAAGACTGCATAAAGCACACATTAGACTTGTTGGCATAATGACTAACCCAATTCACTATATTAGCGTAAATATAATAAAAAACATGCAATAAACTAATGAGAATGGTGGATTAAGTCGAATTAGGAGGTTGAATGAGCCCATATAATTATCCATTTTTGGGGCTCATCATCACCCCCCTACTGAAAGTGTTGCTCATCCTCTGAGCAACTAATCTATCTCCTCCTCTTTGATGGCCTTGGTGGCCTCCCTGTCATGCCAAGCTCCTAAATTAATGTCCTCTTTTCGGTCATGAAACCATGCTTTTCTCTCTGCTTCTTCCCACTGCCTGTGATCCTTTTCCTAGAGAATTCTCAGCTTCCTGTAGAACTGTCTCAGCATCCTGTAGAGAGGCCTTTGTGTCCAACATTTTCATCCAGGTGGGTGTCCTCGGGCTTCCTCGTTCCTAGGTGATGGATGCCTTTGAGGGAGACTTTTCATTTTGTGTAGCTGAGGTGTCTACAATTGTAATTGGCTCTTTTGACTGTGATTGGGGTTTGCCAGTTTTTACCCGCATGCTCCTTCTTGCCGTAAAATACATGGAATAATCCCTCTTTCACTTCCCCTTTTTGCTTTGGAGATGTGCTTAGGGTTGCCAGAACAGCTGCTACCTCCCTGGTTAAGATCTCAGGGGATTTTTCCTTCTGTTTCCCTCTTTCCAGAATTCCTGCAGAAAGTCCTGTGCTGACTGTTTTCTGTCTTCCTGTAGAAATGGTTTTCTGGCTTCCTGTAGAAACGGTTTTCACTGTTTTGGCCTGCTTGGCTGGGGGTGCCTTCTCTTTTAATTTTGTTTTGGTTGCCTTGGGTGTGCCCTCACTTGCTTGGAATTTTTCAGTCCTCTCTGCCCTGATTTGCAACTATTTCTTCCTTGGCATTTGTGCCTTTATTCCACCCACAGTTTTGCGCTCAGCAGCTTGGCCTTTCTCTTGTTTCTCTTCTTGCTCTTTCTGTGGTGGTACGTCCTGGGTTTCCTTACCCTTGGCTTTCTCTTCTACCTCAATGTGTTCCATGTCTTCACTGCTGGATGAAGTGTAAGTTCACATGATAACCATGGATAATGCTAAATTATGAATCCCCCTGGCATGGTGAGAGTGCTCCCTTTTTCTTATGCTTTTTTTTAGAAACGGAAATGTTGTTTATAGTTTCCCCCTGGACTCAAGGAAGAATTCCTCTGTTGTTTGATATCAATGAACAACAATTCCCTGGTTTCAAGACTTTTGTTGCCCAAATACTTGACTGTCAGAAGGGAATTAGGCTCCCACAAATAGAGTGTAGAGCTTAATTTTCATCCCCAACATGCATACAACCACATAAAATTCACATTCTTCATGCACATGTTAGCCCTCACAGTGCTTTAACTTTTCTACAGGAGAAATTTGTTAATAGGAACCATGGAGGAGAATGTGATGCAGAACCAACTGAAAAAAAATTCTGTGTATCACACATGCAAACTACCATTCTTGACCCACAGGCATATTTGCTTCTAATTATCCTACTCCAGACAGTTTTAATTCACCATCTTTCGAAACATCATGCATGGAAGAGTGTTTTTTTCAAGCCTACCTCTCTCAGAACTCCAAACTCGATGAAGAAAAGTCCAGGATTCTCTGCTCCAGAAAGATATGCCGTACTTCCTGTAGAACGCCCCTGCGCCTCTGAGCAAGCTTGATACACAGCAGAATCTCGAGGACAAGTAGAGAAACCGGTGGAGGATGACTAGTTAATCATTTTGTGCAAACTTCAGTTGAGGATGTGGCAAGTGCAAATGAACAGCAGTTCGTGAGTTTCAGCCGAGCGTTCTTTAATTGCTGCGTGATTTGTGGTGAGGTGGAAAAAATGTGCCGCTGGCCCATGCAAATGGTAGTGCTGTCATGAAACATCCTGTTTCCTACTTGTGATCACTCCATCAATTACACCGAGGTTTAAATGGCCAACACTCCCTGTTGTTTTAATTTTCACGTGAGTCGACTGTCCACGTATATTGCATGACTTCCAGCTGAGCGCTAGAGAAGGCAATGTTAGGTTAACCTTGCTAGATTCGTGGCTTAATCCCACCATTCCATTCGTTCAATCAGTTCTTAAATTAGATTCATGCAATAGAGGAACGAGTTTTAGTCACATACTTGGAAGTCGAATGGTTGCTGTGGATGTTGTGGCCTTTCATTTGCTGCATGCATTGGTTTCTGTGGTTGCATGATGGATTGGTGGCCAATTCATGGCTATTTTTTCTTGTGAAGGTATCCTCTAGTCGGATCCACATTGCAGGAGCTGGCTTCCACGTTCAGATTTGCACCCTCAAGCTGCTGATGTTGAATTTTCACAGTCTAGAAACTTGTCTTCGCCATTTCTCCCGAACAATAGACCGGATCGATCTCAAACTTACTGAGCATGTTCCTATCATCATTATGCACCTCCCATAGCAAAATTGCTATCAATGGATGTATAGATTTCGAGAAAAATGGGAAATGGCTGAAGATTATAGAGATCAATTTCTCAGAAACCATGCATCGGAATTGGCTAAAATTGCTTGGGTAGGTTACTATCACCCATATGCATCACCCCATGAAACAGGTTTTGAAAGGGATGCATGGATATGGAGAAAATGCAAAAATGGCTGAAGGTGATGGAGGCTGATTTCTTAGAAACCGTGCACTGGAATTGGATGAAATTTCTTGGGCATGTTGCCATCATCCCTATACAACTCCCCCTGTAAGAGTTTTGCAAATGGATGCAAGGTTTTCAAGCTAGGGAAAAAACAAATTCTGTTCTATGTATTTTTTCTTCAAAGCATTCTGCAAGTTTTTGCATGGAAAGAAAAACTGAGCTTGCGCTGTGATGCAATTATGGAGATGATGGAGGAGGATTTTGAAGATTGCAGGAGGACTTCTGAACCCTTGAGGAAGCTAGCATGTTCGCCAAACTACCTTTTTGAAATCCATTTCCATTCTTTTATAATTTCTATAGGAACTTCCTGTAGAAAACACAGTTTTCATAAAAGAAGTACAATGAGGTGGAAAAAATGATGGAGAAAGGTGAGGGATGGAAACATAGATGCTTGCAGGCCTAACCAATAGATTCCAAGCTTTAGATTCCCTTCCAAAATCGAATCTGGCTCGCCTGAAGGTTCTACAGGATGTTTCTTGTAGAAATACAGAACTTCCTGTAGAAATGCCTGTAGCTTCCTGTAGAAAAGCCTGTAGCTTCCTGTAGAAAGCCCAGAACTTCCTGTAGAAGGCCCAATCTCAACTCAAATGTCACCAAGTCCTAGGAGAGGTGAGTGGCCATGGAGGGGGTGTCTGAGGGGGTGTCCTTGAGCCTGGTTCGGACTCCTGTCCTCATTTTGCGTGCCCCTCTTTTTCTGCAATGTATTCCCTGCAACCTGCAATTATTTTACAAAGATTAGGCCTGATTTCTTTTTTTCTCTTTTTCTTTTTTTCTTTTTTTTTGTTGAAAAAAACTAGGGCGCCTCATGGAGGTTTTCACCCTAATTGCCTGCCCTGGGCACCTCCAAGGGAGGTTTTCACCCAGGTATCTTATTCTCTTTTTTTTTTCTTTTTTTTTTTCAACCCATGACTGCCTCATGGAGGTTTTCAATCAATGAGCCAATCTAAGGCGCCTTTGAGGAGGTTTTCACCTTAGATTTTTCCTCTTATTTCCATTTTTTTATTATTTATTATTTTTTTCCTTTTTCTCTCTTTTTTTATTTTTTATTTTTTTCTACCCTACCCTACTTGAAAAACAAAATCGTTCTCAAGTATAAGAATACTTCCAATGGAGCCATGTGCACATCGAGATTAGAGATAGAATGATGTGGAGGCTTGAAATGCATGCCTTGACACCTATCCGGATTTCAGAGACCAAATGATTTGACTTTGAAGGGATTAGGCATAGCTGAAGAAGAGAGTACTGCTGCAACTTAGTGACCGTCTGAAACCATATCTCAATATAGCTCTGATATCCTTGGTCCTTTTGCTGATCTGGATCATTCTCCATATCTTCTTCTATCATGACCTTCACATCTTCCTCTTTTTGCTGAGTTTTCTCTTGAGTACATGGAGGATTTGATGGTAACCATGAGGGAGATCTCTCGATCTCTGATTCTGATGTCTTCTCTTCATCAAGTGCAGCCCATAGTTCTTTGATCTCCTCATCTGAATCTTCTTTTACTAGATGTGGTTCTTCAATGCTGTCAATATAATCACTTTCTGGCAATACCCTTCCTGAGCTATGGTGAAGATCATTGAGCTCAAGAGGAGTCATTTGGACATGTTGTGCCTCAACATTTCAATCAGGTTGAGCTACTCCAATGTGCGGGTTTGGAAATGGTGGTATGGGTAGCTGAGTGGGGGTGTATATTTGAGATGGATGTGGATGGGTTTGTGGATAGGAAGGTGGTGGAGGCAAAGGAGTGGGAGGAGAGTTGTACTGGGGCCTCCACCCCTGATGAGGTGCATTCCACTGAGGCTGTGGCTGAGCATAAGAGTGAAACGAATGAGCAACTGGTTGGGCATAATATGGATCTGTGAAGGAACAAGGAGGAGGTGTGAACCAGGAAGGATGAGAAGGGGGACCCCAAGAAGGCATGAAAGTGGCTTGATAGGGGTCGTAATAGGTCTGGGATGTCCCTTGCATTCCTTGTTGGTAGGGTATGGGTCTATGTGGCCTCCTTTGGTTCATATAATAGAGTGATTCAGTGGCTCCTTTGGCTCTCTGATATGTAGCTTTAAGTCTAGGCAAGGAAGGGCACTGATTCGTAGGATGGTATTCTTCACAGAGAAAACACACTTCTAGGGAGTGCATTGGACATTCATTCCTAGGATGCTTTCTAGTGCACCTAGGACAAAAGATGACCAAAGCCTTCTTGGCTTCCTCTTGCTTCCTTTGGATCTGTAAGGTATCCAGTTGCATGGCAAGAAACTGCCTCATATCACTCTTGAAATGGAGATGGTGAAACTGGTGGTGGCGTGGGTGGGGGTGGTATGTGCGGAATCCTATGCTTTATCAGATTGATCGCACTTCTTGGTGAAACCTTCGCGAGTCCTTCTTCACCTCCACACGGAGGTGAAATCAAGGGGCTAGTTTCTAGTTTTGTGCTACCTTCGTTTCTATAGATCCTCCCACTCTGCGTAGCCCCAAACATCAATCTATTCGCATAACCCGCTTTTAACACAATAGAATTTTAATCCAGGTGTTCAAATATTTAACATACTTACCTCGCAGTCCCTTGAGGAAGTGTCGTTCTACCTCGCTATAACTGACTAAAGTATCTACTGTGAATTCGATGATGAATCCTTTGATGATTTAATCTAGCCAACAAGACAGCGTGCTCTATCCTATCCTCTGATGCTTCCAGTCTGCACACCAACTCTAGAGTCCACACAATAGGTTTGTCGAGTTTACACCTTTCTTGGTTATCTACTAGCTTCGCGATCCACTCGCACAACTCAATGGGGAAGGATGTAAAGAAAATTTCGTGGATCTCCATATACAAGTAGTAGTCTAACCACTCTTCCTTTGATAACCGCAGATTCTTTTTTTCTTGCACCGTGAACTCGTGAATCCCTCTATCCAACCACTCCTCAATTCCTTTCTTTGTCGGATTCCAATGGTACGACTTCAGACACCTTTATGTAGATCCCGGTCCCGGCAACGGAACCATTTGTTGGCTTGTTGGGGCCTGACCCTGGTTCAGAGTTAGTTAATTAAACAAATCCCGATACTACTGGCCCTTTCAGCAACAGTCCGGAGAGCGCAGGCTGAGCTCTCACCCGAAGTAGTATGGGAGGGTGCTAGAACTAGGTTTCCACACCCTAAAGATGTCTGATGTGTTTGACTGGTCTGCAGTTTCCCCCTACGTTCAGGTAGCTTAAAGCACCTTCCCGTTCCTTGCGACATGATACACTGCCTTCGCGCAGCCCTATCCAGGGGTTCTACTGCGTTTTGCACTATTGCCCAAGGCCTTGCTTATATTCCAATGTTAGTTAATTATCTTTGCCTACTTGAGTGTTTTAAGTTATACTTAACAACATAAAACATTCATACAGGTGAGCATAGTAAATAAACAGTATATTTGCAAGTTATATCAATCATACATTAACCTAAGAACAGATACACAAAATTATAACCAAACTTCTCTTTATTGATTATTTCCATGGTTACAGACTTGACTCGCCCTACGCACTTAGCTGTAGGGGTCTGCGCACTCAGCTGCGAACTACTATGCCTTTGCGCTTTTAGCTGCGAAGCCTTATCCTACTTTACGACCCAAAGACACACTTTACACTTCGGCTCAATCACTTGTACTTCCTTATTCTTCTATCTCTTTTTTACACTTAGAGCCTCACTGTATTAGGTCTATCCAGTTGACATTACATTATAGCACTATGGTGGACAACCCTATGACTCTATCATACTTTCACGCCTGCAATTCACAGAGCTTTACAACAATATTCAGTCAAAACTTGGGCTTTGAGCCCCAAAACATGCCTTGGGGGGATTCCATGCCAAACATAAGGCCTTTTTGAATGGTTGGTTATGCCCTTCGGGTTGAAAAATGCCCCTGCTACATTTATGAGGCTAATGGATGACATCCTGTGGCCCTTCACCAACTCGTTCGTGATGGTTTATCTAGACGACATCCTCATCTTCAACAGGAGTTGGGGAGAACACTTACAACACATTTGGTAGGTCCTTCAAATCCTTCGGCAACACAAAATGTGTGCCAACTTTGAGAAATTCATCTTTGGCATGAGCTAGTTCCAATACTTGGCTTATATCATAGATGAGGGTGGCATGCATGTAGACCTGACGAAGATCCAAGTCATTTGGGATTGGCTGGCCCTGACCACTCTAACGGAGCTTCGTAGCTTTTTGGGCCTTGCAAATTTCTATCAGAGGTTCATGTTGGGATTCTCCCATATCACTTGGCCTTTGAGTCAGATTACTAACGGCAAGGTGATAGAAAAGTTTTCCTGGTACGAGTCCCAACAAAATATGTTTGTTGAGTTGAAGCACTGCCTCTGCTCTACACCGGTACTCACACTACAAGACCTACTACATCCATTTGAAATTGAGACATATGCCTTAGATTATGTTATTGGTGCAATCCTCACCCAGCACGGGCATCTAGTGGCCTATCATAGTGAGACACTTTCCAATACAATTTGGAAGTACCCCACCTATGATAAAGATATGTATTCCATCATGCAAGCTTGTCGAAAATGGAAGCACTACATTCTATGGAAGGAGATGGTCATCCACACTGATCACCAACCTCTTCAATTTATACAGACACAAGGAAATTTGCAGAACGATCGCCATCAGAAGTGGTCTACATATTTGCAACAATTCCACTTGAACATTAAATACAAAAAGGGTAGCACCAATCATGTTGCAGACTGCCTCAGTCAGCCCCTACTTGCAGCACTGACTATTGTTCTCAACTCTTGTGGTCACAAGACCTTTAGATCACTGAAACTATTCAAAAATGATCCAGAGTTTGACTCAACATATTAGATGCTAGTAGCTAGAAAGCAAGTTCCCGATTTCGACCTCTGGGATGCATTATTATGTTACCTGGGCCACCTTTCTGTTCCACCAAGTGAGTGTGCCAAGATAATTTGGGAGGCACACTATAGTCGAGTCGCAGGACACTTTGGTGTGGAGAAAATTATGGTTGTACTACAAAAGTACTTTTATTGGCCCAAACACCGATGAGATGTTGGGAAATATATCAGATCTTGCACTCCCTGCATCATCGCCAAGCTAACCATCAAGAAGCAAGGCCTATACACTCCACTGTCTACCCCCAACTAGTTGTGGGAATCCATGTCCATGGACTATATATCTGGCCTCCCTCCTACTAGGCATGGTAATGACTGTGTATTTTTGGTCGTGGACATATTTTCTAAGATGGCTATATTGGTGGCCTGCACGAAGAGTATCACAATGGAGGACACTGCCAAACACTTCTTTGAATGAGTATGGGTACATTTTGGGATCCCGCAAACCATTATATTAGATTAGGATAACAAGTTCTTGAGCACATTTTGGTCAAGCCTCTAGACACTATTGGACACCAAGCTCACCAAATCAATTACCTTCAATTCTAGACTAATGGCCAGATGGAAGTCATCAATAGGATGATAGTGCACATACTCTGCATGTACAACTCCAAGCATCCTCGAACCTGGGATGAGAGTCTTCCATATGTGTAGCACAGTTATAATAGAGCTCTCCATAGCTCGACTAGTCACAGTACCTTTCAAGTGGGTCTAGGATTTCAACCATTATGTCTGATTGATGTTTTCATGTGTCATGTGACTACGAAGACATAATCCACACATGTACTGTCCAAGACTAATAAAGCAACCAGATTTATTGAATGAATCCAAGACATCTGCCAACATTTTCATGACATCCTAGAGAATTCAAATGCCAAGTGCAAGCAGTGACATGATCAACATCGAGTGCCACACAATTTTTAATTGGTCGAAAAAGTCTAGCTCCATTGGCAGAAAGAATGCCTTATGGGAGCCCATCGGAAGCTCAGACGACTCCGATATGGCACTTACACCATTACCAAGGTTGTGGGAGACAATTCTTTTGAGCTAATCATTCTCCCAATCCTTGGCCTTCACCCATTGTTCAATGTGGACCACCTTAGGCCATATTTCCCACTATTGTTGGACACATCAAACATTGCAGAACAACTCACACCAACCGATTTAAACCAAAATTGCATGGAACATGCTACAACTAATCGAATTATGGACATATAGGTCAAGAAAACTCACTAGCAAAAGATCCAACTATATCAAGTTTTCAAAGCTAGCCAACTCTTGCACCAAGGCAAATGGCTCACTAGGGACCAAGTTCAATAGAATATTCCACATCTCATGGAGGCAGTCAATGCAATGGGGACCATTTCTTCCTAAGGGGGAAGTACTGATCCAGGTGGATATTGGTGGCCACCTTTCTATTCCACTTGGACCCCCAACATTGTCTCTTTCAGTTTTTCAGTTTCCTTAATTGTAGCACAATTTACTATTTTTGGTAGTTTATCGGGTCCTGAACTTCGAAGCCATTTTCAGGACCTAAACGACACTTTTAGGGAAAACAGAGAGACCAAAACATTTTTAAAAAGAGATCACCAATTTGTTTTTGACCTACTCTTCGAGATCTTCAAAACGAGGTATTATGATAGCCAAACGAAGATCGTATACCAAAGTTACAATGTCGGGACGTTGATGTACCAATTTACCCAAACGGGGCCCACAATTTTGGCGCTTCATCTCCTAGGGTTAGGTTTTTGGATTTTTAGGGTTTTCCATTGTTTCTCAATAATAAATAGGCCTTGGAGCCTCATTGTAACACAGTTCAAAGGCATGTAGCTACCACGTCTCTTCTCAGAGATAAGCTACTATCATCCAAGCTAGTCTTATTTCCATTATGTTTGTAAGCATATTTCAATATTTGATATTAATAAAATGAAGTATTATTTTTGTTGCATATTTGTACTTATGGTTATGTCTATAATTTTTTGTGTTCCTGTTTAAATTTGGATCAGTGGTATCAGAGCAGTCTTCTCTTTCTTTGTTTTTCTTTTAATGTCCCTAACGAGGTTGGGATATAAAGAGTTAGGGCTTGAATTGGTTGAATCTTTGCACAACCAGCCTCGCAAATCCTGACGACCTCCTATGGGGAAAGAAAAGAAAGATGAGGGGCAAGAGATCCTTTCAAAATCTTGCTCGAAGAAGCCCTCGAGTGACAGAGGAACGCAATGATGGAGAACTTTGCCTAGATCCTTCAGCGACTACCAAAGCGTGACACATCTACTTCTAGGAGCTACTCTTGAAGCGCCACACCCTTGAAGGTACAATTTAACTTTGGCATTCCCATAATTGAGGGTTAGATAGATGCAGACAACATATATAAATGGCTAAATCTGTTAGAAGTATATTTTTCTATTCATGATTTTTCCAGCTGGGCAACAATTACTTTTTCTCTTCTCAAAGCCTCCCCCCATGTCAAGGATTGGTGGGAAACCTACTGTGACTAGAAGGATGAAAGAACGACCTCACTCTTTTTGGCCGCACCCACTTGGGATTTGTTCCCGGATGCCATCAAGGAGCAATACTATCCTGTCGAGAGCTATGAGGATAGATACATAAAGTGGACCAAACTACGACAGGGAAGGGACCAAGACGTTTTGGAGTTTACTAATGTTTTTCATATCCTTTGCACGATGTTGGATATCAAGTATTCTAAGAAACATTTGGTACTCAAGTACCGCAATTTCCTACATAGGTACATCCTGGACATCTCCTCGCTCAGCGCGATGTACCGATATGTTGTCAAGATCGAGCATAAGCTTAAATAGAAAAAAAGAGACTTTGGATCTGTGAATCTAAAGCAAGGGAAAGGCACCCCCAAACCATAGAGAAAAGGGTAAGGCCAAGGCAGGGTGACCCAGGAGAAATCGTCGAAGCCACAAGAAAAGAACAACACCATGAAGACAAAGAAGAACATGGGAAAGTGGTGTGAGTTCCATAAGAGGTCAACTCACAATACAAGTGAGTGTCAGGTCAAGCAGTCATTGGTGGCCAAGATGAAGGCTTCTGAGTCTGATGCATGTTCTGACTTTGATTCAAACATGCCAAAGGAAATGACAAATGGAAGCATATCACTGACGAGGAGCCCATTGCCACTATGACCACCACCAAGATCTAGAAGATTGATCCTGAAGATATAGAAGAGGGGGAGTGCTTATTCCACTCATAGATGCAGGTGAAGGTTCTCCAATGCAGTTCATTGTCAATAGCGGGAGCCAAAAGAACCTCATTTCAGCAAAGGTTGTGAAGTGGTTTCACCTACCAACTATATCACATCCACAGTCGAATACCATCAGGTGGCTTCACCAAGCATGAAATCTCTACATTATGTTGGGTGTGGAGCCTGATTATCTTCTGTATTCAAAGGTATTGCAGCATTGGACCCCAGTTCGTAATGGGGCAACAAAGCCGCCTATAAAATATACGTTGCAAGGGGGATCCAGGGGGATCGAGGGTATCACCCCCGAAGCTAAAAATAGATGTAAAATTGCCTTGTAAAATGTTATAATTTCGTAGTCAATCTAGGTCATTCATTAGGTAGAGATCTGACAGTATAAGTTATGTTTAATTTACGGTTTTTTGCCCTAGAAGGAAACCCCTCGCTATATATGAGGGAATTGTATTGCATCTATGTATATCTGTATTTTGAGTGAGGAAGAGAGAGGAGATTAAGAGTGAAGAGGGAATTACAGTAGATATGTTGTAGGTTGTATCGCTTCAGTTTGTTGGTTAATATAAAAGGAAGGACTGGCTTTTTCTCTGTGGACGTAGCCTAAACTGGGTGAACCACGTATATCTGTGTCTCTCTTGTTTTATGTGTTTATATTTCTGCAATATTTTTTTTGTTCCATTTCTCTGTAATATATAATTTTCTAGCAAGTAGTATCAAAGTCGAAGGTCTATTTGGATGATAAACTCACAGGAGAGAAGGGTTCCTGGTTCGAGTGGGAGCAATGACAGAAGATGGAAGCTTTAGGGTCGAAAAATTTAACAGCCAAAACTACCAGTTATGGAAAATGAAGATGGAAGATTATCTGTACTAACCATTGAGCAGAAAGGCAAAGAAGCTGACGATTATGACAGACATAGAATGGGATATTCTAGATAGAAAGGCACTTGGAACAATACGGTTGTACCTAACGACGTCGGTAGCCTTTAATATTTCAAAGGAAACAACAACAGGGGGTTTAATGTCCACATTGGCCAAACTATATGAAAAACCCTCGACCTCAAATAAAGTATTTCTTATGAAGCATTTATTTAATATGAAGATGTTAGAAGGTGGAATTGTTGTTGATCATTTAAATGAATTTAATACAGTTAATAGTCAGTTAAGTTTTGTAGGGGTAGCTTTTAATGACGAAGTTAGGGCTCTGTTATTTCTATGCTCATTTCCAGAAAGTTGGAATGATTTAGTTATGGCCATTAGTAACTTTGTCTTTGGATCTAGTAATTTAAAGTTTGATGATGTTGTCGGTGAAATCCTTAGCAATGAAATGCAATGAAAAAGCTCTGGTGAGACATCAGGTAATGCTTTGACTGCAGAGACTAAGGGAAGAAAAATGGAAAGAGGAAAGAGCCTTGGATATCGCAATAAGTCAAGAAAGGCAGATCCAAGCATGGAAAATACTAGGGGCAAAATTTTCGCCCTTGGGCTAAAATAAGGGGTTTTATATTTTTTATTGGGCAAATATTTTGTATCATAGTACATTGTTACAAATCGCCTCAAAATTTATTTTATAAAAAAATTAGGTATGGAGGTTAGCCCACCTTATTTTAAGGGAGAGGGTAAAAGAAGTAAATTTAGCCCTTGAAATTAGGAGTTACAATCTTCCATTCGCCCTCATTTTCAAGAAAATGTATTTATGATAGCTATAAAAAAAATATAGATACAGCTCGTAAATAAATAAAAGCTCTTTTTATACTTACTCCAAAGGTATGGTAAATAAATAAAAATACAAATAAACTAGAGGTATGGTAAATAAATAAAACCTCTTTTTATATTTACGCCATAACCCTCTTTCTATTTAAGAAGGCTCAAAAACGAGCTTTCATTTAAGTGAATCCTATGGCCAAATACTATATTTATAAAAGAATTATGGTAAATTAAGAAAAATATAAATAAACGAGAGGTATGGTAAATAAATAAAACATTTTTTTATATTTACTCCATATGTCACCTTATATTTATGAACACGCAAGCATGTAAATAAATAAAAATATAAATAAAGTGGAGGTATGGTAAATAAATAAAACCTCTTTTTATACTTCAAAGGTATGGTAAATAAATAAAACCTTTTTCTATATTTAGTCCATAACCCTCTTTCTATTTAAGAAGGCTCAAAAAAGAGCTTTTATTTAATTGAATCCTATGGGCCAAATACCATATTTATAAAAAAGTATGGTAAATTAATAAAAATTTAAATAAACGAGGTATGGTAAATAAATAAAACATTTTTTTATATTTACTTCATAAGTCGCCTTATATTTACAAACACTCAAAAAATGTGTTATATTTAGGTGAAGCATATGGGCCAAATTATTATTAATATCATGCAAAAAAACATTATTAACCCTAATATTAGTATTAATAAAAATAAAGATGGCACATGGTATTGATCCATGGTATTCACGTGGAATGTAGCCTATTTAAAGGGGGGAATTAAACCAACATAGATCCATCTTTACTCTGGATCTACTAAGCCCCGAGAGGGATCAAATATCGTGATACGAAAACTAGCATAGAGAGAAAAAATATTTGATTCCTCTCGGGGATTGGTAGATTGACAAGAGTAAAAATGGATCTTGTAATTTAATGCCACTTAAACATTTTGACTTGGTTAAAAAAAAATAAAATAAAAAACAATTATTAATTTATTAATTTTTTAAATTACTAATAGTAGTTTTAAGCCCAGGGTTTATAACCCATGGTATTGACCCATGGTAATACCATGGTATCCATGTGAGCATAGACTATTTAAAGGGGAAATTATATCAGCTTAGATCCATCTTAATTCCGGGTCTACCAAGTGATGAGAGGGACAAATAGATTTCATCCCTCTAAGAGTGGTAGATGTGGAGTTAAGATGGATATAGTTTGGTTTTTATGATAATGAAGATATTAAATAGACTTAGGAAATTATATTGTAAAAAACATCTTAAGGTGAATGGTTAAAGCTACATTTAGTCGCTTCACAAAAATTAGTAAAAAATACCAATATCTCCATTAATATTGGTTTTTCCGATTTAACAAAAAAAATTCAAAACAGTGAAATCTTATCACTCTTTCCACATCACCCTCGCAAAAGAGAGATAGTCGCTGCCCCGATTTCCCACCATTTTTCAAATGTTATCAATATGATATCTTCATGAAAAAGTTAAGGTATTGATGTTGGATTAGTTGTACGAAAAATATGTTGTTTTGTACAACCTTTCATCTTCTCTATTATTCTTAGTTTGTTGTAACTGAACCATATTGTCTTAAAAGGTGGAGATTGTGCACCAAAAAGGAAATTAATCCACATGTTACAAAGCTATTAAAAAATGCAAGACGTATGAAGGTAGTGAATTATGCTAATAAGCAATTTATATTGGGAGAGACATAATTAAATTTTTTTATTTAATTGAAGATTTCCAATTAAAATAATAATAAATCTACATTTATATATTGTTTGGAAGGCTTCTGACAATGATCACTTCTTTCCATTAGATCCCCTTTAAGCCTTTGGGATACCTACTACTTTCTTATATTATATAATTGGGGCTTGCTACTTGTTGGCGTGTTGGGGTTAATAAACTTGGTGTGTTTTTTTTCAATCTCGCAGTTGGAATCCATGGAATAAGAAAGAAATTTGATAGCTTGGTAAAAGTGGTAGAGAAAAGATTAATCTCTCCTACCTTGAGAGAATTGGTGGTCAAGATCAACACCTACAAGAACTTTGTTGTGGAATATTATCAAAACTAATAGAAGGATATGAAAGAGTGTACAATAAGAACCTTGACAAACACGACCACTGAAACTTGCAACATTGTTTGTAGGAAGAGAAAATTATGCTTCTTTTTTCCAAACATGTATGTTAGTATATTACAGTTTAATGAATATGTTTTCCTATTATCATATATGGTTTCATACTTTAACAAAAAATTAGCCAAGAATTAACAATGTTTTATTATTCGGTGAAAGATTTGCCAAGATCTTACAAGATTTTATAATTCAGTGAAAGATTCACCATGAATTTACAACATAATATAGTCCGATGAGACATTCGCCAAAAAATTATATATACATATTATATTATTGATAAAATCGCATCCCATTTTTCATACGTATCATGGGGATTCACCCATTTATTATACATATAAATTTAGGGTGGTTCTTAAATTTTCGTTGACTTAGGGGAAGATCAAACTGTGAAGGTCAAAGATGGATTACACACATGCTTGGAGTTCATGGTCCCTAATGAGACAAAATAGTTGGAAGTACATCGATGGATCAATACTCTCACTATAACGAGTTGGGTACCTTTGGCAAAAACCTATAAAGGATTACAAAATATGTGGACCAACCTAGTAAGAAATTCCAAAGTATTTTTAAGATTGGTTGTTTAAAATTTATATACTTGAATTTTTATCTACAATCACAATATAATTTGTTGAAATAAATTTGTCTTTGCACACATTGGTGGGATTCAGTTGGTAGCTAGTGTCTTGAATTGCAAAAGTTTGTAGTTCGAGTCCTAAGCCAAACTTATGATGCTACGAGGTGTACAAACAATTGGTTTATCTTTGAGTGGCTTCACACGAAAAAGAGAAACCATTTGGAACAAAAGAAGGTAAATGATCTCATCTTCATGAAATAGAATGTTCGAATAAGACAACCAATTGCTAAAAAAAATACATTATACAAATCCCATTATGTTGTATGATATTGATCCAACTTCAAAATGGGTTGAGGAGTCTCACCCAGTAGATTTTGATCTTGATTTTGATATTGCTCACTTGGAGTTGGGGGGAATTGGTTTGGATCTAGATCCACTAGTATAGGAGCATACATAACATTGAGCATGGCATATGCAAGCACAAGCTAGTTGAGTTTGTTCTTTTACTAGTACTATTAAAACCATTGCAATTGTAGATGTCTCTGAGGAGTCTAAATATTTTGAGGTAGATAATGATTTTGTAGCTCCTCTTGAGGATTCCATTCCAAAAAATGGTGATGAGTTTAATGGTTGATCATGTTGTTCAATAATATGTACTATGTAATAATGTATTATGTAGTAGGCCAGACTCCAGTAGGCTGTTGTGTGTTTTTTGGACTTTTGAGGCCACTTAGAAAGGCAAAGCCTCATAATTTGATTATGTATTTTCTTGTTGATATGTATTGCACTTGGTACCATTTTGATATATTCACCCTAACATGGTATATACATGAGTAGACTTTGCATTTTTTTGTCTCCAATGGTTTGAAATCTTTGGAAAATAATTTTTCATTAAAATTTACATTTTTTTTTTAAAACCAAATCATTGAAATCAGATCAGTCCTAGTCAATCTAGGTCCAAGTCCAAGTCCAAATTGGCCATTGACCAATTCCAAAACCAAGTTTTATTTTTAGAACATTGATGCACATACAAATAATATGAATACCCTTTGAGCCATGAAATCAAATATAACACATTGCAGCCTCAATCAATAAAATATTCCAACTGCGAGGTTATGGGTTTAATCACATGGAGCTGGACAACTTTATAAAAGAATATAGGCAAGGAAAATTTTAACGATGGAAAATTTTCTTGAACTTTAAAAACATTGGCGAATCTCACTAATCGCTAATATGCAAACTACAAAATGTTTATTGATATATTTGTAAAATTATTCAAATTTATAATGATTTTATATATAGTCTGTATATAATGTTGGTGATTTTTAAGGTAAAATAATTTTATATTCTAAAAACTAGGCAAATTGCCATTTATAAAAATTGGAAATCGACAAATCTTTTTTGTGGAAAAGTCATGGAAATTAGCCCACTGGGCGAATATTAGCCCTTAAAATACTCGATGAATATAGGTCTAAGTGCCATCAAAGGATGTATTGAATAATGTCAAAATTTAAACACATGCATCAATATCCTTGAAAATTTCGGGTATAGTGAATTTAATTTTATAAGCCTCTTGGAAAAATAACGATACAATCCATGCATCTCATTTAACTAGCAATAAGATGTTCTATATATGATTATCGGCAGTAAAACATAAACAAGAAGTAACATGTCTCAAACAATATATTAGGTCGCTGATACTTTAACATGAGTTATGTATTCTTTAGAGAATTTTATAAGGAAAATCAAAATTCATTGCAAAATGAAATTTAATAAATATAGAAAGAAAGGACTTAAAAATATAACTATCCACAAGAAAACACAACAAAACTGGAATAAATGGGGGTAATTTTACATCACCCTATGCAACCTAAAAAATCTCTATCTAGACTTGTAGATGACAGCCATGAAGCTCCATAAAAGAAGTTCCTCCCTCCTACAACAATTGCAACCTGAGAAGGAATAATTACTAACAAACATATATTCCCTCCTCCACTATAGATTTGTTGTAGAATCAAGAGAAAATGAGAAATTTCTATAAATGTTAAAAATTAAAATACCTCTACACTAAGGTGATTAATTGCTGCAATTTCTTTGGTTATTGATGATGTCACTTGTGCAAAAAGAAGATGAAATTCCAATTTTGAAACAATCTCCATGAACACCAAGCCCCTTAATATTTAGGCAATGAAGTGGGCAATGTTATGGTGATATTATTTAGAGATA
Source organism: Pinus taeda (assembly GCA_000404065.3). Classification (NCBI taxonomy): domain Eukaryota; kingdom Viridiplantae; phylum Streptophyta; class Pinopsida; order Pinales; family Pinaceae; genus Pinus; species Pinus taeda. The sequence continues at coordinate 190,501 of APFE031375950.1, forward strand.
CAGTTGTACAACAATAGTATCTACATTCCATTCAACCATCTAGGAAGTGATTTTAAGAAGCAGCCATGAAATATTTATATACCTTTGGGTAGACATTTGTGAAAACCAATTTTTTTGGCTATTAATGATGTCACATGTGAATTATTGATAAAGACTAGACTAAAAAGGTGGGGCAGCACGTCAGATTCCAAGATACTTTGGTTAAAGAATTTGACAAGGATAAGACATGGATAATTATCCCAAGTCAATTTTAAAGGGGAGAACACTTGTTAATCTTGATTTGTTAAATGAATCATTATGTTAATGTTAACATTGGTAGATTTCATGCCATGGTTTTCTGCCCATGGGTTTTGATGTAGTGAAGCATTTAAAGAGGGGAATGTTATGTTAACCTTAAATTGGTAAGTGAGTGATTGTGTTAAGGTCAACAGTGGTGGATTTTGAGCATGGTTTTTTTCCCATGGATTTTGATGTAGTGAAGCCTTTAAAGAGGGGAATGTTAGGTTAACCTTAAATTGGTAAATGAGTGATTTTGTTAAGGTGAACAGTCGTGGATTTCGAGACATGGTGTTGGCAGTCCTTGTATTTTGATGTAATTAAGCATTTAAAAAGGCTTGGGATACTCCATTGTAATTGGCTTGGAGAATTGGTTGGCCTTTCTCAAGGGTACAACGATAACATTAGCTAATTTTCCCTATAATGGTTTTCCAAGGTAAATTGTGTGTCAATGTGTGCATGATTTATGTGTTTTTGTCGTTGGTTAATCATTTCTCTCATAATATTTGATTATTCCTAACAACACAAAGACTAGCACTCATGGTGAATCAAATCTAAGTTAAAGTCCCAATCTCTTGTCTATAAATACATTTTTTTGAGTTACATCCATTTGTCTAATATCCATAAAGTTTCTATTTCAAATATTTTGAAAAATATTTCAGTTCTATTATCCTTTGTTTTAAGTAAGCCAAATTTCATTCAGAAAATTCGATTTCAATTTTAATCTTTGAATATTACAAAACATATAAATGTCTATGTTCTGACATGAATATATTTCTGGCTATTAAAAAAACATGTAACCATATAACAATCAACCAAATCAACTGAAACCTGAGTAATCCAATAGATTTAGAAAATTAAATTTCACTTGAGACAACAAATTCTATCAGCACTTACCAACTATTCTCTAGCAAGGAACATACTACTTATAAAATGGAGACACATAAAACAATGAAAATCATTAACCGGAAACACAGAAAATAATGAAAACACATTAACCTAATAATGTTAAAGAATACAAACAAGATAGTAATGGTTGAAATAAAAATCAATTGAATTTATGATACCTAAATTACAACAGGCTCTCAACCTTGTTCTTCTCAATGCTTATGGATTAGAAATTCAATTGATTGCATTGTCAAATAAATATAATTATATTTAACTATATACAAGTTACTTCATACTCCTTTCTTAGGCATAAGAAACAAAGCAACATAGTTATATTTAACTATATGCAAGTTACTTCATTCTCCTTCCTCATGCATAAGAAACTATGTAGCCTAATACCTGCTACTAAAAAATTATTTTCAAGAAAATTGTGTTTATTTTCAAGAAAAGTATGTTTAAACACCTTCACATGCACTAAAATACACATGAAATTTACTTCTTCTCTTAACAGAAGTGCCTGATAGAGCATAAAAATAGGCACAAATAATCCTAACACCTAACAAGATTTAATGGTAGTTTATCAAACCTACATTATTGCCTGACAATGACCCAAAACCCTGTAATTTTGTTCACAATTTTCACCTATCAGTATTTAGGCATGGAAAATTTCCTCAATTGATCAATCAATTAGATATAATACATAATATCATTATTAAACCTCTCGAACAAAAAAATAATTTTTAAAGACCAATATTTCCAAAGAGGCCATCCTGATTAACACTTGACTGCGAAAGAAGCTTTCTTGTAAGGTCAATGATTCAAAGCATGAGACTTTAAATAAGGATTGATGGTGATTTTAATGGAAAACATAAATGTTTCAAACAAAATAGGTATAGATGCAAGCCATACTTCTTGCAATCAAGTGGTGTCTAGGGCGTTGAAGATCCTTATAAGAGTCCCCTTTGTAGTAGCAGTCACAACAAGGTTTCCATTAAGGGTGAGTGCAAAGAAGGTGATGCCAGAGTCATGGGAAGTTATGAATTATGAATTTGGTCCTCTTGAGTCCATAGTGCTCACCTCTCATATGCCCATGGTGCAAGCCTAGGCATGCCAACGTGAATCTATTGGGAGCATGACAAACACCACAAAACCCCCTCGGTTTTTCCATTGTTTCAATCTAATCCAAAAAAATAAAATCCATGATATTATACACATAAATGTTTTGCTACAACACCATCAAAATCCGATCCCATCTCAACTTCATGGCTCGAACCTTAGACTTGAAGGATAATTTTCTGATATAGTGGCTCTGATGATCATTCTAGATCATGAACTTATTGGGCGATTAATGTGGATTCGAATCCCCACCCACGATGGCAGAAATATTACATCGAAATAAAATCTCCACAACACCAACACCATCATTATTCAAGTCCTTTCTAAATATTTCTCTGAATTGATCACAGTTGTAAACCTAGAAAAAGGATAATTCTCTGATACAGCCGCTTTGATGATCATTCCCTATCATGACCTTATTGGGTGGGTACTAGGGATTCAAATCTTCACCCACAAGAGCGGAAATATTACATCAAAATAAAATCTCCACAATGCTAATACCACCATTGTTGAAGTCCCTTATAAATGTTTATATGAACAGATCATAGTTTTCAACCTAGGAAACCCTACTCTGTGCCACAAGGAAAAACATACAAAGTTGTGTTGAATGATACATAGAGAAATGAGGATTTTTAACTGGCAGTCTCCGTGGAAGACGACAAATTTGGATTGATGGATGGGTCAAGCATAGGTGCAATACTACTAGGTGCAGTACTACTACTGTGCAGTGAAACTACCTGGTGAAAAATTCGCTTTCATGACCATTAATGAATTGAGAATTCACCTTACATACAACCTTAAAAAGGAAGCAACCCAACCCAAATAAAGCCTTAAAATACATCTTTCACTTTCTTTTATGAAAGGTAATAATTCAATTTTGATTTTTTTAATTAATATCATTGTATACTTTTTATTTTTTTAAATTAATATCATTGTATAATTGTGTTGCTTTAAAATACATTTTTCACTCTCTTTTATGAAAGGTAATAATTCAATTTTTATTTTTTTAAATTAATATTATAGTGTAATTGTGTTGTTTGTGCAAGGTAATATCAAACATAAAATGTGATAATAATCAAATATGAACATTAGGTAAACTTTTTGAACGAGTCCTTGATTGTATTTTAGCTTTCAATGGTCCTTCCCCCAGTTTCACTTGCCTCAGGGATTGCAATTTCTTGTAGTTTTTGGCCATCAAAAGAACACTATTCTCATTGTCGTTGTTGGCCTAGATGGAAGGTCACATGGAGAATCTATATTGGCTATGTATGTTACTATTGAGAAGGAATTTTGTTAGTATTATTCATATTTAACAAGATTATGATTTTTCATGATAAAACCAATGTATAAATATACTAGTAAAGGAAAAGTTACAAGTTCCTAACTACTTGAGCATTGTTATTTCTTGTAAGCAGTTTTTATGGTGTAAAAGAAATATGCTAGATTTATGAAATTAGATGAATCTAGTGACAACTGATGTTTGTTGATTTTATCTTGTAAGTGGTGGTGAAATGTTGTTAAATAAATATGTGAGTTTTTATAATATCAAATGTATCTAGTGCGCCCCCGCCCCTTAAAAAAAAAAGGTTCAATTTTCATAACTTTTTAGGAAGTTTTCATAAACTGGCCCTAAATCACTAAAAAAAAATTAGAGACTATTTCGACAAGAGTGCTGCAAGCCTAAAACACTCCCAAAGGTCCTTTTTATAGTAGTGTTTCCATTATTAACCCATTACAAATAAGTAAACCAATATAAAACTGACATCAAATCGACATTGACAAGATTGAAAATAAGGGAATTTCAAATTTAGAATGGTA
>APFE031375950.1:213423-228480 GCA_000404065.3 Pinus taeda
TGGGCACTTCAACCCCAATCATAAATGTCCATAAACTGAGGGCTCCTAAGTCCCTAAAAGTGTTTCTTCACTACCTAAAGAACAAGGTCAGCTAATTACATCATCTCCCAGAAGTTCTCCACTAAAAACTGCTCAGAAATAGTCAAAACTAGACCATACTAAAAACCTAGTGTAGAGGGTGTGATGCATATCACTTTCTCAGTGTAAAAGGTGCGATGCATACTGAATGGCCCCTCTGTAAGGTGCGATGGTTGGGAATGGACAAATGGCAGGGACAAATTGTGAGGTGGAAGATCATGAAATCTTCTAGAAGCTTCCCCTCTGACACTTGCCTCTCTGTTTTCGACCAGGGATGAGTAAGAGATCATCATTCTCCAAGTGGAATCAAGAACTATCGGAGAGAAGCCACTAATCAAGACCCTAGAAGATGACTCACCCCCCTACAATCATCTATATATGGATCCCTCATCACAAAGATCTGGAGGTTGGAATTTTGTATCTTCTAGAGAAGTGTTGTTGGTTTTCTGGAGAAACTTCATAGTGTTGGGTGATCTAAGCTTTACTTAAGGTGAAGAAGGGATTTCTTGCTGGAGGATGATGTTGGTTCAAAACATATGGTTGTAATCCTCTTGCTATTCTTGATCTTAATAAAGTTATTCAAGTTTTCCTCCATATTCTTGTATGTTTGCTTATATATGCATTTGTATGGTTAACACATATCTGGTCTTGTGTTATTTATGAATATAGATCTTTGTTCTTCAAAAGTAGTATGTTGATGTGATTCCACAGGTGCTCTTTGAAGTTGGGCAAACGAAGAAGAAGCAGCAAAGCTCTACCAGGAAGGAGAGGAATCAAAGAAGGAAATCAAGCGCAAGACTAAGGTTGGTCTCCTTTGTTCCACTCTTATCTATTTTCATAAAGGAAAACGAAAGTAGACTTTACTTGTTTGTTTCTAAGATAGCTACCAGTCTTAGTGGGAATAACATCACCCGAGTGGACACTATTCCCGGTAAAAAAATGGCGACTCCACTGTGGAGCGACTAGATTGTTTGTTAGCCTATCTTTTTTTCTTTTATAAACCTACAGACGGAGCCTGAAGCCAAGCCAGCTAGCCTTCGAGCTGCATTTTTTATACAAATGCAAAGTAGATCAATGCTGCTTCAGTCTATCTCCGAGTTTTGTTTATGAATTAAACAATCGATCTACAAACATTCTAATTGCCCTAAGTGGTGGCTCTAGTAACCTCCTTAGATCAACCCCTGTGATTTACATATACTGAACATCACTTCCCTGAACTGAATTTCAAATTGTAAGTAAAAACTCGTTTAAAGTATCGCATTGGTACCATCGCACCCTGCCTTCAAGGTAGTCTATATGGATCGCACTTCCCAAGTGCAGTAGGTGCGCTGCATACTGAATTCACTGTGTGACAGGTCCGATGGTCAGGGAAGGTTAACTTTACCTTCAGACTTTGGTTTTTTCCTCACTATTTTCAGTCCTATTCAGGAGTTTTGTTGTCTTTGGTCAGTGTATCTCTGTGAAAACTCCCTTCTCTTACATCATTCCACCTCTATAGTTCAAATAATTGTAAGTGTTTTTATGTATTGTGCACCATTTTCAGTTCTCTTTTGCAAAGAAGTAGCATAGTCAAACTGTCGTTTCTTGATCTGAAAGTGTCAAAGCTATCGTTTTCAGTCATAGAAGGCAGTCCCTTTGTTCTTGATAGTTGTTTATACAGTTAATATTGTATATGATTTGAATTAGAAGTTTTTAAAGTGTCGAAAAGCAATTTTCATTTCGAAATCACAAAGTTTCTCCCTTACCTTCACTTCATTTTGAAAATAAATTTGTTGAGTATTGTCGCTTTGAAAATAATTCAGATTTGCACTTTGCTTTCTTATCATCATTCATACATTAAGAAGGATGAAAACAAATACATGCATGTGCATTTGGATTTAGACTGCTTGGTTTGATTTAGGACAGTGCATTTAGCGTGTGCTCTGTGCTCTTTGTTGAAATATTCTCGACTTTCTTTCCTTAGTAGCTAGGATTTTCATTTCCTAAAGAATATTAAATGTTTGTTAATCATCTTATACTACATTTTAGGAATTGTATACACATCACGCAATGTGTTAGAGTCGGTCTTATCAGTCCTCCATCATAGATAAAAACTCTTTCGGCATTTCATTTTTAGGAGTCTCGCTCCATTCAATCAGATGCATTCCGCTAGGGGCATGCCATGATCTGAAGGAAGGGTCTTGTCAGTCATTTCCCCTCATGCCTTATCCTGTTGGTTTAGGATTGTTTGTTAAATCATTTTAAAGGTCATTTATAATTCTGTTCTAATCTCTTGGTCAGCAAAGAGTTATTAGGTCTAGGGTTTGCAAATTGTTGTTCTCAAAGTACTTCAATAATATTTGCAGGCTAGAGGAAGGTTCAATAATTCACTCAAATGATGTTTCTGAGCAATAAAAGATGAATTTTGGAAAACTGAGAGAGGTTTTTGTCCAAATTAGGCCAAGGAAGAAAAACCTCCTTAAATTTTTACACAAGTGCCATGGTTTTAGGGAAATATCAAAAATACACTTGCCTCAGGAGAATTGATGCACCTCTAAAGTGACCTTGGGAAAATCAAGTTTTCTCATAGCTCAGTTAGCCAAATGACTTGCATGATGTAACTAGACACAAAGAGCTTTCCAATGAGCTATCATGAGCTCAATTTGGAGTTGAGAAACACCTTCAAAAGTTGACTGCAATAGCACTCTGCCTTGAGGCAACCTCATTTGGCACATTTTGACCAGTCCTGGGATATTTGATTTTTTATAGGGAAAATGAACTCCAAATTGAAACATTCTAGTTGGGTTTGAAAGAAGACTCAAATACCTTTCCAACGAGCTATCTTGAATCCAATTTGGACACCAGGAAGGCCTCCAAAAGGCTCATGCACAAAGGTGCGGCGCATAGAGGGAGCGCGACACACTGGGAGAAATTTTCCAGTGTAAATTTACACTGGCGCGGCACACATGGGAGGCGTAGCGCACAGGGCTAAAAGGTCTGAATTTAACTAAAAGCTTCCTCCAAAACTGCAAATTCTTCATTCCACAAAGTTTCCACAAGGAACAAAGTCAGTGAGCATACCAAGGTAAAGAGAAACATAGCAAAGTAATTGGGAGAGCAAAGCACGCGTCTTAGGAGAGGTTGGAGTCGTTTTCAGGAGCGTGGCACACACACAGGGGGGCACAACACACATAGAGGGTGCGGCGCACAGAGAACGACCCCTAGTGGAAAAATTACAAGGGTGTGACGCATATAAAGAACACGACGCACTGGGTTTGTTGCACGGCGCATACCCACAGAGGCCCGAGATTGTTCCCAATTGCATCAAATTTTTTGGAATTCCTTCTAATTTCCAGGTAGGGTCTGTCTCTTGGCTTGCTCATCAAATGTTTTTGAAGGTTATGGTGGTTCATGGCTATGTATAATTGCAACAAAAATTCATAAAACCAACCACTAGAAAATATCAAATCCATTGTTGCTAGGGTTGCAACCTTGTGGTATTGATGCCAAGGCTCCTCTTTCACCTCTCATTTTTTCCCATTCTTCCCATTGTTCCCTTCCCCCCTATCCCATTTTTCCCCATTTTCCCTACCCTAAAATATTACCAAACCCCTATTCCCTATCCCCTCCTCTTATTTTTCAACATAACACCCCAAAACACTACCTTATAAAGATCCCAAAACCCTCCTACATATCCCTGAACAAAATTTCCCCCATAATCCCTATCCCATCATATTATTCCCCTTCCTAACCCTCCCTTTTCCATTGTTCCCCTTGGTGGTAGATATCACAACAACACCTAGTTGCATACCATCATCAAAGGGCAGTCCAAGCACAGTCCATATACAACAGACATGACATTTGATCCATTATATGATCATGAAGAAGAGACACACAGTGATTCGCCAATAGATGTACATGCACCCAGGAGGCCTCATAAAGGTGACAAAACATATGTGAAGACCAATAGGCTGCCCAAAGAATCCTAAATGAGAAGAAACCCATTCAGCAGGAGATAGAGGCTGATCGAGAGAATTGGCTCGAGAGGATCAACATCCACTTAGAGGAGATGTTGGCGAAAGTGAACAAGGACAAGTACAGGCTCAGGCACATGAAAAACCATTATTGGGCATGCAATCATGTTTGCAAGGCACGAATAAGGAATTTAAAGGAAAAACTAAAGAAGGCAATAAGGAAGTACAAGAGGCAAAGGGAGCATGATCATCTTTAGATGTTGGCCGAAACCTCTTTAGCCCAGCATGGTAATTGATGGAGAAACTCCAACCCAAAATTCAAGAGATTTGGGGCATTCTTGGTCACGTGACAAATTTTTGGGCACAAAACAGGGTTTTTCTCCCTGGCTTAGGATTGGGAGCTCCAAATCAAAAATGGTTTGCATTTTTGGATTCATCATGAAAAAGCATGACTTCTGGTGCATGGCCAAGAAGTTTGGGTAAGTTTTGAGTCCCCAGGAGGTCAAAAACACTCAAAAAATGACCTTTCTACCCCTATTTTGACACACAGGAAGTAGTCTTGGGAGATTGAAGTTTTGGAGGGGCAAATGAGCACCAAATGCAAATATTCCACTTGGGTTAGAAAGTAGACAGGCAAGGCTTTCTAACAAGTACACTTAGGCACAATTTGGACTTCATAAAGTACCTCAAAATTTCCTCCGAAGTGGCGTGACGTGTATAGATTTGGGCGCGGCGCATATAGAGAAAAAGGACAAAATCACTTTTGCTCCGCAACATTTCGATTCGCGACTTTCTCCAAGTGGGCCTGCTCATCTACACTTCACTTGTTTCGGCACCTAAGGCAAAATTTAAAGTATTTTCACTAGAGGATGGCTTATATCCAAGTGGAAAAGGAAGGCGAGCAGTCACCCAAGCCATTTTTCATTTTTGTAATGCTACACCTGTAACTAATGCTTGGCTTTCCACTTCCACTTTGTAATGATTCTAAGAACTCCCCAACTCTTGGTAATTCTATTTCCTCATGGCATAGTCTATTTATTGTATGCAAACCATTTGCAAAGGGTTGTTGGTTGTAATTTCTAGGAGACTGTGGGAGAGAAACTCAGTTCTTCATTGTATATTTTGACAGAGAATTAATGAAAGGCAGCGGCTCTGATTCATGAGATTTATGTGGTGTGAGTGTAGAAAATGTGTTTCTCTTTATTTTTCATATGTATTTTGTTATGTTTCACAGTTCATTCATATTCATTTCCGGTGAAACTTTCTAAGTAAGATAAGGTAGAATTCATGTTTATTGCTCTGCCTGTGGGAAAGTTTCACGTTCAGTGTTCTTCTTCTATTGAAAAGGATTCATGTGCTTATGCCTTTTTCACCCTCCTAAACAATCTTTCCATTTCACATTATTTCAAAACTAATTGCTAGACTTTCCGCATGTCTTGCCTCACGAAGTAATCTGTGTCTTTGTGTTAAATTCTCTTCTCATTGCTGCTCGTTGGTCCCATACATCCTAGAAACTCAGTCATTGATAAAAAATTGCTTCTTGTTTCCATATCTATTTACTAGCCTAAAATCAATATTTCACTGTAAGTCATCTCAGACCATTTCGTTTACTTATTCACTGAGCATGACACAGAGAGAGCCCTCTCTTGTTCTGGTAGGGCTAACTACCAGACTAAGTGTGGTTTGTGGTTACCCTGAATTTTGCCTTCCTTCAGCCTAAGGCAGATTTAGGTGCTAACATAGTGGCGACCATAATGGGGACGCAAAATGGTTTGCTTGTAGATTGTCTTGCCCCAGGACATATCCATAGTTCAGAGTTGATTGTTGATGGTGGACAACGATCAAGCATAAGAAGGCTGAAAATCATTCACCTGGCGACTCCTGTAAAGACTCCACTGGAGGACTAACTCTTTCTCTGCGAAAATGGAAGGATCTTACACAAAGTTTGGGTATCCAAAGTGGAATGGTATTCAGTTTCTACTTTGCTTTCTTTTAAATTACTTCTTTGCTGTTCTTGAAGCTGCCCTAAAAGTTTTTCAAAACTTTTTGTATGATAAAGGTGATCAAAATCTTCACTCGATCTATTCAAAAAGTGTAGATAGTGAGTTTCCCTTTGATCCTGGCCTCCTTACTTTTCCTACATCTTATGATGATTCTCTATAAAGTGATGAGCCTAAAGAAAAAAAAATTGATCCCATAGCTCTTGAACATATTCCTACAACTGTTATAATCCCAGATAGGTATAAACCTCTTGTTTTACCTTCTGTTCTTCATGCTTTCCCCAAAAATTATGATCTATACTTGCCAAGATTTGACGGTGAATGTAAGAATTTCAATGCTGAGTAACATGTGCAGAATGTTGAGACTTTTCTAGACCTTTTTGAAATTGATGAAGAAGATGTCAGTATAAGGCTTTTTGCTCTTTCTTTGCAAGGCAAAGTCAAGAGTTGGTTCAAAGCCCTGCCTGATGCAAGCATCACAGATTTACAGCAGTTCATCAAAGTTTTTCTTGACAGGTGGAGGATCGGATAGAACCTTTTCCTTATCGTAGAAGAGTATAATCAGTTGAAAAGACTGCCAGGGGAGACAGTACAATACTTTTCAGCCAGATTTAATCAAGTTTATTATTCAATGCTGGTTGATATAAGACCCCCTCCTGTATCTGCTCTCTTGCACTACCCGAGTGCCTTTGATCCGGAAATCGAGTTTCAGCTGAGAGAAAAGAATGTCGCAACACTTGAAGAGATGAAAAACAATGCAGTAAATGTAGAGGTTCATTTTCTGATCAAAAGGGCAAGGTTGAAAGAAGAAGAGATGAAAAACATGGATCCAGAGAAAACTACACCTTCAGAGGAAAAGCCTGAAATTTTGACGAGTGCAGTAGAAGAGATGGTGAGGAAAATGACTGCAAAAGATGGAAATGGCGTTCATGAACAAGTGGCTGATCCAAAACATTTTATTTCTTATCTCAGTAGTCATAAGTATTGTTTTGTAGATCATCTTGGAGAAGAAAGACCTGTTGATATGACATGTATGCTTGATGACATGTTTTATACTGACGATTTGCCTCAGTTTGATCAGTATGATGATGATGATTACGCTCTCCAAACAAAAGCTAATCTTGTAGACAAATCAGCAGCTAGTTTATGGGATGAGGAAGTTTGCTTATAGTAGCTCGAGTACAGTGATCAACCGAGGCATATCAGCTATGGAAATGATGAGGAAAGTGCAACAGATTTTGAAGTAAGTGAAGGATCTTTGCCTTTGTGCTTTGATTCATGTCAGTTCATTAGAGATAATTTCCATGCAATCAGACATCAGCTATATACAAATATTGATTTGGATCCTCTTGAGGGTGATGAAAAATTTGTTCCAAACTTCTAATATTCAGAGTTCCAGCCCCCAAATGCCATTAATAGTCAGGTTGCACATGAAGACATAGAATCTGGCATATATGATCAAACGATACAAGAAGATTCCTTACCTTTATGTTTTGAATCATTTCAGTTTTTGCAGGGTAAATTGCATAGTAAATCTTCAAATAAAAAGCTTGTAGGAAATAAACAATCTCTCAGTTTTAATGTTGAGGATGAGACAGATGGTGAAATTTTTGAGCAGGTCATTAATAAGAAATCCTCCCCTGAAATAATTGATGAAATCATTTTGGATACAGAACCAGATTTGCAGCCACCAAACACAATTCAAGGTCAGATTACAGCTGAAGGTGAGGCAGCTGAAATACATGATTTAATGATGCAAGAGGATTCTATACCCTTGTGTTATGAAGCATTTCAGTTGATAAGGAAAAATCTTCGTAATATATCTAAAGAAAAGGATGAACCGCCAAAAGGATGTCATACAGTTTCAATAGATACATCGCAGCAGTCTCCTCAAGTTTTTGACGATCCTTTTGCTCATGTGTTAGATTTTGTTTGTTGTAAAACTTCTTCTCCATCAGCCAACCATGAGACAAAAGAGAATGTTGATAATCATCTATTTCAAGGGTCACCTTCATTGTCTTGTTTAACAGATTGTTCATTTCATAGCCCATACCAAAGTTTGCAGTCATATGAGGAGATTGATAAAGGAGGCTTTGGTTCTATTTGGAAGCAACAATAGAGTTTGGTTCTTCATGAAATTCAAGATCCTTTTAACCACTTGCTGCAATCATTAGAGAAAGACAGTGCAGATTTGAGGAAAAGTTTAATATCCAGCTATGAAGATTACTTGGACTAGAGCAGTAATGTGTTAATGGAAATCAATGGCGATGCTTATGAAGATCCTTTTGCAGTATTCTTGAAGTCATCCAGCCAATTCATGCTTTGCAAGTTTGTCAGCAGTGAACTTGATTCCAAGTTTCCATGGGAGTTGCCTTTCGATTCTTCCCTTTTCCGGCGCATCAGAAAGCCTTTGGGAAGAAATCAAATATCAGCCATAATGCTTACCTGGTTGCATTGGATGTTCCATCTCACTTGACTGGGTGGTCGAAAGAGTAATTAGGGTAGGTTTGCTAAATAAGCTCAAATATGAGCATCTTTCCAGTTTGTTAGTTAGGATTTAGTCATGTCTGGTTTTATTATGGTTTTCATTTTGAGTCTTCAATCAAAGTTCATCTGCATAATGTCAGTTTCCGTGTTTTCACTCCATAGCCCAATGGACGAAGGCACTGTCTGCTCACCCAAAGATCTAAAGTTCTTGGCACCTCCAAGGAGCTGGAGCTGCCATCCCTATTGGAGCCAATGTTTGAGTCAGTCTTGTTAGTCCTCCGTCAGAGATCAAAACTCTTTCTGCATTTCATTTTTAGGAGTCTCGCTCCATTCACTCAGTTGCATGCCGCTAGGGACATGCCATGATCTTACGGAAGGGTCTTGTAAATCATTTCCCCTCATGCCTTATCCTGCTGGTTTAGGTCTGTTTGTCAAATCATTTTAAAGGTCATTTACAGTGTTTTTCTAATCTCTTGGTCAGCAAAGAGTTATTAGGTCTAGGGTTTGAAAATTTTTGTTCTCAAAGTACTTCAACAATACTTGCAGGCCAGAGGAAGGTTCAATAATTCACTCAAATGATGTTTCTGAGCAAGAAAAGATGAATTTTGGATAACTGAGAGAGGTTTTTGTCCACAATAGGAAAAGGAAGAAAAAAATCCTTCAATTGTTACACATGTGCCATGGTTTTAGAGAAATGTCAAAAATACACTTGCCTCGGGAGAATTGATGCACCTCTAAAGTGACCTTGGGAAAATCAAGATTTCTCCTAGCTAGGTTAGCCATATGACTTACTTGATGACTACAATGATAACTAGACACAAAGACATTTCCAATGAGCTATCATGAGCTCAATTTGGAGTTGAGGAAAACCTTTAAAAGTTGACTGTAACAGCACTCTTCCTTGAGGCAGCCTCATTTGGCACATTTTGACCAGTTTTGGGAGATTTGATTTTTGATAGGTCAAATTAACTCAAAATTGAAACATTCTAGTTCAATTGGAAAGTAGACTCAAATACCTTTCCAAAGAGCTATCCTTCTCCCAATTTGGGCACAGGGAAGACCTCTAAAAGGCTCCTGTAAAAAGGTGTAGTGCACCTAGGGAGCGTGGCGCACTGGGAGAAATTTTCCAGTGTAAATTTACACTGGTGCGACGCACAAGGGAGGCGCGGCGCACAAGTCTAAAAGGCCTGAATTTGACTAAAATCTTCCTCCAAAACTGAAAATTCTTCATTCCACAAAGTTTCCACAAGGAACAAAGTCAGTGAGCATACCAAGGTAAAGAGAAACATAGCAAAGTAATTGGGAGAGCAAAGCACACGTCTTAGGAGAGTTTGGAGTCGTTTTCAGGAGTGCGGCGAACACACAGAGGGGCATGGCGCACATAGAAGGTGCAGTGCACAGAGCGCGACCCCGTAGTGGAAAAATTACAAGGGTGCGATGCATATAAAGAGCCCGACACACTGGGTTTGTTGCACGACACATACCCACAGAGGCCCGAAATTGTTCCCAATTGTATCAAATTTTTTGGAATTCCTTCTAATTGCTAGGTAGGGTCTGTCTCTTGGCTTGCTCGTCAAATTTTTGTGAAGGTTATGGTGGTTCATGGCTATGTATAATTGCAACAAAAATTCATAAAACCAACCACTAGAAAATATCAAAGCCATTGTTGCTAGGGTTGCAAACTTGTGGTATTGATGCCAAGGCTCCTCTTTCACCTCTCATTTTTTCCCATTCTTCCCATTGTTCCCTTCCCCCCTATCCCATTTTTCCCCATTTTCCCTACCCTAAAATATTACCAAACCCCTATTCCCTATCCCCTCCTATTATTTTTCAACATAACACCCCAAAACCCTACCTTATAAAGATCCCCAAACCCTCCTACATATCCCTGAACAAAATTTCCCCCATAATCCCTATCCCATCATATTATGCCCCTTCCTAACACTCCCTTTTTCATTGTTCCCCTTGGTGGCAGATATCACAACAACACCTAGTGTCATACCATCATTAAAGGGCAGCCCAAGCATAGTCCATATACAGTAGACATGGCATCTTATCTTTCATATGATCATGAAGAAGAGACACACAGTGATTCGCCAACAGAGGTAAATGCACCCAGGAGGCCTCATAGAGGTGACAAAACATCCGTGAAGACCAGTAGGCTGCCTAACTCACAAATGGTTTGTATTTTTGGATTCAGCATGAAAAATAATGATTGTTGGTGCATGGCCAAGAAGTTTGGGTAAGTTTTGAGTCCCTAGGAGGTCAAAAACACTCAAAAAATGACCTCTTTGCCCCTATTTTGACACACAGGAAGCAGTCTTGGGAGATTGAAGTTTTGGAGAGGCAAATGAGCACCAAATTTAGAAATTCCACTTGGGTTGGAAAGTATATAGGTAGGGATTTCTAACAAGCACACTTGGGCACAATTTTGGCTTCGGCAAGTACCTCAAAATCGCCTCCAAAGTGGTGAGACACGTATAGATTTGGGCACGGTGCATATAGAGAAAAAGGCCAAAATCACTTCCGCTCTGCGAATTTTCCATTCGCAACTTTCTCCAAGTGGGCCCGCTCATCTACACTTCACTTTTTTCGGCACCTAAGGCAAAATTTAAAGTATTTTCACTAGAGGATGGCTTCTATCCAAGTGGCAAAGGAAGACGAGCAGTCACCCAAGCCATTTGTCATTTTTGTAACGCTGCACTTGTAACTAATGCTTGGCTTTCCACTTCCACTTTGTAATGATTCGAAAAACTCCCCAACTCTTGGTCATTCTATTTCCTCATGGCATAGTCTATTTATTGTATGCAAACCATTTGCAAAGGGTTGTTGGTTGTAATTTCTGGGAGACTATGGGAGAGAAACTCAGTTCTTCATTGTATATTTTGATAGAGAATTAATAAAGGTAGCGGCTCTGATTCATGAGATTCATGTGGTGTGAGTGTAGCAAATGTGTTTCTCTTTATGTTTCATATGTATTTCATTATGTTTCACAGTTCATTCATATTCTTTTCCGGTGAAATTTTCTAAGTACGATAAGGTAGAATTCATGTTTATTGCTCTACCTGTGGGAAAGTTTCACGTTCAGTGTTCTTCTTCTGTTCAAAAGGATTCATGTGCTTATTCCCTTTTCACCCTTCTAAACAATATTTCCATTTCGCATTATTTCAAAAATAATTCCTAGAATTTCTGCCTGTCTTGCCTCACAAAGTAATTTGTGCCTTTGTGTTAAATTCTCTGCTCATTGCTACTCGTTGGTCCCATGCATCCCCGAAACTCAGTCATTGATAAAAAATTGCTTCTTGTTTCCATATCTATTTACTAGCCTAAAATCAATATTTCACTGTAAGTCATCTCAAACCATTTCGTTTACTTATTCACTGAGCGTGACACGCAGAGAGCCCTCTCCTGTTCTGGTAGGGATAACTACCAGATTGAGCATGGTTTGTGGTTACCCTGAATTTTTCCTTCCTTCAACCTAAGGAAAATTTAGGTGCTAACACGGTGAACCTGAAAGGAAAATTTTTAAGCAAGATCAACTTAAAATAAATTTAATGAATCTAACAACGCTTTGGAACCTAACGCACAACATCTAGAGGTCTAGGCTAGAGATGTATTTCAGCGTCGTAAAACTTGGTAACTTTTGTTTTCATTGTTGGTTGGGTGATTCCTCCACTCTCAGACAGCAAGTGCCAGTATAGACTTGTGCTCCCACGTACCGTCGAGTATATATTGGGAGACCACAATAGACTACATCCTTTAGCCTTAGGAAGCCGTGTCTGCCACCCTATCGATCGCAATGCACTGAACACAGCATTCAGGAAGATTGGCTATCGTACCATAAAAAGTATTCTGCAGTTTTTTGATTGGTTTGGTAATCCCCTCTACCTAGATCTCCAGAGAAGTCTACTTTTCTCCTTTTCAAACTCCTTAAGAGAAAAGGTCCTCTGAGCACTTATCACTTCAGGCTCACTAAAAATCGAAGGCGACTAGAGTCATCTTTTGTTTTTTCTCGACTCTTTAAAATTGAAAAAACAAGTTGTGTCAAAGCGTCTAAAATTTATTTTAATCAGAATAACATCCCAAGTTCCCTCATTGGTCTTTAGGTTGAGAAAATGGAGTCTACCAACGAAGGATTTCCCCTTGGAGGAAATCCTAGTCCTTTCTTCTCTTGGGGAGATGTTGGTGCACCCCATATGGCCACATTGTCACTTCCAGGATTGACGATTGGCTTGCCCGTATGGCTCTTCTCTACCTGTGTGGTTCAGAATACCGTAATTACTGAACAGTCAAGTCAGCAACTAGATGATACTAGAGTTGCTCACCAACCTTCTACTTCGTCTGATTCTCCCTCTCCTCCTTCCTCTTCGCTTGATAAAGCTGGTAAAGCTAAAGATCAAGTAACTGAGAAGAAGAAGAAGCAGAAAGAGAAAAAAGAAAAGAAGAAGAAGGAACTAAAATCGAAAGGGGGCAACTAGGCGTCGTCTAGCAAAAATCCTCATATCGCACCATCTAAACCTAAATCTCCATGTGTCATTTGCAATGGAGACCACTATCACCAAGATTGTCCTTGCATCCCTCATATCTTAAGGGACTAGTCTCCTTGTTTGCACAATCCGATGTCGTCAACCTCTGATGATCATGTTGAATGCACACCATCAACCAGTGAAAGTGAAGTATCTGGATAGAAAAGGAATCCCAGATTTCCTTGTAAATTATGTGAAGGCAATCATGCCGTCCACCATTGTCCCTTCCTTGACGAAGCTAAAAGAGTTTTGGATGACCGTCCTGCTTCATCGCTATGGATCCCTCCTGGATATAAAAAACTCTTGCCAACTCCACCACTGGTTGAAAATCTGGCTGGCCCGCCATTGTGGTTGGCCGAAGCCTCTATCATTGAAAATGAACCCTCTGAATCCATACCAGATGAAAGTCAAAAGGTCGAGGCGGCAGTTGATCCGGTCTTGCCTTCAGAGTGTTCATTTTCAAATGATACCGTCACTGAAGAAAAAGAGAACGACACTGTTCAAATTATTTTCGTAAACACAGACTCCGATGAACTTGGGGGCAGTCTACCCGTTCCTTTATCGCAGGAAGGAATTTCATCGGAGTCATATCCGGCTGTCTATTTGGTCCCACCTCCAAGCAACCTAGTCATTTCCTTCGACTGGAATCTACTAGGTAGACCCCGTTTACCAGCTAGTGTACCATTCCAAATTATTGGACAAGATTACAGAATGGTCATGGCTAGTACCATCATCGATGAAGGGTCTTCTGTGAGTATCCTTTCCTCAACTGCTTGGAAAGCGCTTGGTTCACCATCGCTTTTGCCTGAAATGTGAAATCTGATAGGCTTTGACAAAGGGACCAGTCGACCATTAGGGATCCTTCCAAATGTGCCCATTACTTTGAGAAGGAAAACCGTTCCCATGAACATGATGGTAGTTCAAGGACCCTTGGATTATAATCTACTCCTTGGACGCGACTATATTTATTGCATGGGAGCCGTCATCTCCTCACTCTTTAGAGTAATGTGTTTTCCGCATGAAGGCAGAATGGTCAAGCTCATAGACCAAATGTCATTCCTCGGTTCACACATAGCAAATAGTCAAACGACATCCCTAAATGGTCTTTTCATGCAAGGAATGCCTCATCTATCTCCAGTCCATCCACCTGATGAGTGTGAGTGATTCAGGAGGGTGTGACTGAAACCCAGGGGGCATGCACCTTGGTCTGCTTTGCAGAAAAACTCTGGGTATAGGGTAGGTTTCGGTGAAGGATATATGACTAGTCCGATACCTGTCCGTATAGGAAAATGGGATTAGACCGGATAAGATGCCTCCATTAGAAGGTAGGCATTTCCCGATAGAACAAATGTTTTGTCTGCAAATTGAAGGGTAACCTGGAAAAGGTAGGCCTTTCCCGACAGAACAAATATTTTGTCAGCAAATTGAAGGGTAACCTAGAAACTCTACTTCGCTATACCTGGGGGCATGCAAAACTTTCCGCATGCAAGCGAAGAGCGACCATTTATTTTCTTAAATTTGTAGGTCCTCTAACCCTTTAAACCTGTAAGGCTGGTCGTTTCCTAGCTTGCATAAAGAAAGGATCCGGGGCAAAGCTTAAAAAGGTGCAAGCCCCATAAAAATGGCATCTTGAATGAGATATCCTTATTATATGACTAGTGAGAAGTGTTACCGCAAGGTTCAAGCTCATTTAAAAATAAACCCACCACGAGTAGTTTTAACGCATAGTTCAAGCTCGTTAAAAAATAAACATAAGCCATGAGAAAATGTTTCCCCCATAGTTTAAGCTCATTAAAAAAGGAACCAGTAAATAACCATTGTGAATGCCTTATCGCCAGCTTTTGAGCCTTGGTCGTGTTCTCATCATCACCTCCACTCTGTTTTTACCCGATCATTCACCTCCACTTGATTGTTTACCCTTTCGAGGAACATCTGTGAAGAGTGATTCTACTAGCCATCCTTGTGACACTGCCATGATTGGAAAATTCCAAACCTTACCTGGAATCAGCTGCT
>APFE031375950.1:229317-244346 GCA_000404065.3 Pinus taeda
TCGCTAGGCTCACTAAAATATAGCGACAGGTTTGCCCGAAGGGCGGATTATAGAACAAGCATATGTTATCCTCCTCAAGCTTGAAAAAAATAAAGAGGTACTGGTCAGCAATGACTGGGGAAAATTGGGAAGAAAACTTGAATAATCTTTATTGGTAGCAAGTTGCTTTTGAACATGACACTTTCCTTCCGCATCCAAGCCGGGTTGAGTTGTTCCCTTCACTGGTCATATCACTATTGGTCCGTCACACCATCCATCTTTAGGGTTAACACTACCAATCCATCGTTAGTGTCGCCGATATGTTCAAGAGAAGTCATTCATAAAATACGCCTGTGTCTCACTCACTGCAATACATTCACGCTCCATTCTTTCATGACCGCCACCCTGAACACTGTATCGTTAGATCATTTTCACCTCCAAAATCATTTGCTTCGCTTCGTGTTGTAGATGTGGGATTCATTAAGGCCCTTATACGAAGGGTCACTTCTTGTCGACATCAACTCATTATCCAAGAAGTTGACTTAGGAACAACCCCTTTCAGTACTTTGAAGCTTGCATGCCTCAATGGCAAGTTTCTCACTTTCGGCGACAGGTTTACATCAATGGCCTTTGACCAAGAGATTTTGCATGGTGTTCGACGCCAAGTCCTTTTTCACACCATGCAAATTGTACTGTAGTACCTTGAGGGTCATTGTCATGATTGGTGATTCCTCTCATGCCTGTTAACATCTTATATCATTGGCTAGTAATCAAGCGATGTCTTTCCATGTTCGACTGCAGAACATTTTTCACATGGATCGACTTGTACTCCGAGTGAAGATTGAACAAGTTTTGAAGACCTCGGATCTAGTTTCATCCATCCGGGCCGTGATATATTCAGGAATATAAAGACATCAAATGTACATCATTGTCGAACAGATGATCATCCAAATCAAAGGATAATGAGTCTGAATCATCAGTCTTCCACACAGACGATTGTCCGTCCTATGTACATGAAAATGAATTTATAAAGCTGAGCATGGGAATGACCGCCTCAACTAGATCATAAAAAAATGTTGTCAAGATAATGTATTGTATTTTATCTTATTATAGGTCGCCTCCCGGCTCGAAAAAACTTCAGATCCTCATGGTAAAGCATTTCACCCGACATCAAAAGATTAACAACCTCATGCTTTAGGGGGCAACTGTTATATACAGTTTTGGGCACTGCAACCCCAATCATAAATGTCCATAAACTGAGGGCTCCTAAGTCCCTAAAAGTGTTGCTCCACTACCTAAAGGAACAAGGTCAGCAGATTACATAATCTCCCAGAAGTTCTCCACTAAAAACTGCTCAGAAATGGTCAAAACTGGACCATACTAAATACCCAGTGCAGAGGGTGCGATGCATATCACCTTCCCAGTGTAAAGGGTGTGATGCATAATGAATGGCCCCTTTGTAGGGTGTGATGGTTGGGAATGGACAAATGGCAGGGGAAATTTACGAGGTGGAAGATCATGGAATTTTCCAGAAGCTTCCCCTCTGACACTTGCCTCTCTGTTTTTGACTAGGGATGAGTAAGAGATCATCATTCTCCAAGTGGAATCAAGAACTATCAGAGATAAGACACTAATCAAGACCCCAAAAGATGAATCACCCCCCTACAATCATCTATATATGGATCCCTCATCACAGAGATCCAGAGGCTGGAATTTTGTATCTTGTAGAGAAGTGCTGTTGATTTTCTGGAGAAACTTCATAGTGTTGGGTGATCTAAGCTTTACTTGAGGTGAAGAAGGGCTTTCTTGCTGGAGGATGATGCTGGGTCAGAACATATGGTTGTAATCCTCTTGCTACTCTTGATATTAATAAAGCTATTCAAGTTTTCCTCCATATTCTTGTATGTTTTCTTATATATGCATTTGTATGGTTAACACATATCTGGTCTTGTGTTATTTATCAATATAGATCTCTGTTATTCGATACTAGTATGCTGCTTTGATTCCACAGGTGCTCTTTGAAGCTAGGCAGATGAAGAAGAAGCGGCAAAGGTCTATCAGGAAGGAGAGGAATCAAGTAAGGGAACCAAGCATAAGACTAAGGTTGGTCTCCTTTGTTCCACTCTTATCTATTTTCATAAAGGAAAGAGAAAGTAGACTTTACTTGTCTGTTTCTAAGATAGCTACCAGTCTTAGTGGGAATAACAGCTCCAAGTGGACACTATTCCCAGTAACACACTTGTATCATGAAAGACATGATATATCTCCTATCCATTAGACTCTTCATAGGACTTTGGTTGGATACTATGAAACTTTTCAGAGGTATCATCTTTATGACCCTACCTCTCACCAAGTGACTAAGCATCATTATGAGCCTTTTCTTGATGACTGCTAAGATCTCTTCTATAGCTCCTTTCTGGTGATGACTCTCAGCATGTATCCATGGAACATGCCTCTTCTTCTCTTGTTGGGTTTCTTGTTAATGACTCCCACCTGGTTGTAGTGAACCTTTCCACATCTCCATCTTGTGTTGGTCCACCTATAAAAACTCCTTTAAGTTCATTCTTTGTAGTTATTAAATAATATATGGGGAGTTGATACTAAAGGGATTACTTAATCATCTAGTCCATCCTCTCCTTTGGATGTTTCTTCCAACATTCCCTTGCTAGATGAGGTCATCATTGTTGCAAAATTTGGTGCATATTTTCTACTCACTCATGATAATACTTGTTGCTTGGTTGGATGATGGTTACTTGCCCCTAGGAGCCATGATATTGGTGGAAATGTGGACACCTATATTATGATTTCTATGCATTGCATGCTTTTGGTGATGGTTACACTTAGACCTCGACATTTTGAAGTTGGTAATGGAGCCCATTTAGGTTACTTCGGTGCTTTTGTTCACACTATCCTAGTGGGTGTGAACTATGCATTCACTTGAACTTTAACACCTAAGTTCAATATCACATTCAAGTAAATGGATTACCAACAACCATATTAAACAAAAAAGTAAAATCACTAGTTCCTAGAATCATTTGAGACATCAAATATCTAACTGGTAAATTCCTAGCTCACTACATTCGAAGGTCACTACAATCAGAAATAACATTGTTCTCCACATGGTAATTAGAGTGGTGTGATGATCTGCGCACATTGAATATTTTGTAGATACCACTTTCTCCATGACCAACCCAAATTATTCCTTGATGCAAGGTTAGAAACTTATTGGTTGTGTTATTGTTCTGATTTTTGAAGCTGTGGGAGTAATTACATTAGACAACATCAAACCACTTTTGAAGCTATGATCTAGCCCTACCAACTTCAGAGAAGGCTCTCTCTTTATGATTTAACTTGGTTTTTAAGTTAATTTTAGGCTAGTTATGATTATGCTTGATTGTTTGTTTGAATTTTGTTGATTGGTTTTGTTGGTTGATCTGATCAAATTACTTTCTTTCCATTGGGATATGGAGTCAAATAAAATTGGATGCTGCACCAAAAGTTCAAAGGAGTAATCACATGGAAAGCTAGCTAGATTTACTGGATCTTTAAATTAAATTATGGAATGGAGAAAAGGTGTGCTTCAACATGGATTGAAAAGCATTTAGGAATTTCTCAATCATACTTCAGAATAAAACATACATATTGTAAGCACAGTGCAAATAAGGTGTTAAAAAACATATCTTATTTTTCACATCTCCTATTTTACAATTAGATTTTAGATGCATAACACAAAGAGAATAACAATGAAAACACAATTACAGTAGGAAAAACATCACAAATATTTCATAACACAAGTATCCTGTGAAGATTCGTTTTATTAATGGTGCTCCAACAACGTGGAAAGAGTACAATGCTTGATAGAAAGAGTTATAATGTTTAGGAACCAACCCTCAATAATTCGAAAGAATGAAGTATTTAAACATAATTTACAAAAAATATTACAATAAATGCCTCATTGACATGGCATCCTATTATTAACTTCAAAGTAACAGAATGAACTAATGTGACCAAAAGAGATGAATCTGGTCAAGTGATATGGGCATTTGGCACTGCTTTGTTGGAGAACAATTGCCGAGTGGCCACTATTCAGGTGTTGCACTGGTGAAGCTGACCTATTCTTTTAATGCTGGAATTCACACAACTTATCCCACCAATCCTCATCTAGAATTGAAATTTTTGTTACCTTGTGGTAGATCTCATCTACCTCGGTATACCGAGTGAAAGTGGGTTTTAGTACAAAAATGTGTTTTTATCTCATGTTGGATGAAACTCATGTTGTTGATAGCTTCATAAAATTCTCTCCCTGTCATAGCACCTTTGATGTGGTGAGACTTGGCTATATGCTTTGCAATGTCTTGAAGCTTCTTCTTGTAATCTTCCCTGGTCACCAATTTGTCATTGATCACAAATAAAGAAGGTAAATCTTTCTTGGTTAATGCTATTCTAGTGAAAAACCTATTAACTGCTACCTTCAAAGTGTGACATTTCTCTGTCAGTTGCACAACCAAGTTCTTCTTTGTTAGAACTTTCTTTACTTCTACTCCCAAATCATCTAGCTCATATCTGTTTTTAGAATTGAAAAACTTTATGTTATGTTATCTACTCCCAAATCATCTAGCTCATATCTGTTTTTAGAATTGAGAAACTTTATGATGCAGTTGGCTGTGGCAGGCATTTCTCCCAATTCAGCATTGATAGTGGAAATGGTTTGCTTGGATTTCTCCATCAACTTTTTCTGTTAAAATATAATCTGGATACATGTCTAGATTTCATATATTTCTTAAATGATGTTGTTCCATATAATTTCTTTGACTTGGGCCAATGTGTGGCAAACATAGAACTCAGTTGTTGATTTCCTCCATATTTCTACTTGGTTTTGAGCTCTCTGTAGCTCTGCTGCATGGAAAGTCTCAGTCTTTGTCTCTTGATCTTGTAGAATATTTACTTGAGCCTGTAATCTCTTGATTTCTTCAGTTTGGAGAGACATTTTTTTCACTTCAGTTGCTGCCTGATCTACAACAGCCCCTGTGCTTGTTGTAGAAGATGTAGCTGTAGGAATGACGATGATAGGTAGTGGTTCCAAAGGGACAACAACCATTTTGGAAACTTGCTACTTTTCTTTGATTATCTCCATCTCTGTCTCCATTTGCTTTAACTATGCACTTTGCTCCATGATGAGCTTCATCCTGTCTGTCTTTTGTGTCTCTGTTTCTTCAATGTCCTTGGCCAAAGGATCTTCTGTGGCTGGTAACTTCAATTGCTTCCTTAATGTTGCTATGTCTATATTATTTTTCCTTACAAGCTCTTCTACATCATTGATGTTTGTAGGGTCATAACTTACTTTGATCACCAAGTCATCCAAAGCTTTGATCTTGGTGTCTTTGGCAAGTGCAGAGACCTTTTCCATATTCATGTGTGATTGAACATTAGATAACGTAACTTGGAATTTAGACAAACTCATAGTAGTGTTAGTGACAGTGGAAAAAAATCATTTTCCTAGTCTGATTGTGCATCTCCATTTGGTCAATGGGATGTATGTCTTTCACATCAAATTAAAATGATGTCTTCTTGTAGTTTGATGCTACCTTGGGCTGGGAAATCTGTGCTTGGAGGAATGCCATTTTCATTTTACCTTTATCTGAATCAAAGGCTGACATCAACCTACTTTGAGGACTAGAAGTCTGCTTCTAGAATTGACTGTATGTGTTGATCTTCAAGGCCTCATTCCTCACTTTAATTTCCTTAAAATGTCAAATATACTCTTTTCTATCTCCACAGTGGTAGATGTGCTAGTCTACATAACCTTCTGCTGATCTTGTGAAGTTGTGGAGGTAGTGGGAGGTAGTGTGGTCTGATCACACATTAATGAGGAAAGAAGTGGCTTGTTAGTGGTAATAATATTCTCCTGCTCTGAATCCTTTCTTAGGCTTCATATAGAACTGAGCTT
Source organism: Pinus taeda (assembly GCA_000404065.3). NCBI lineage: Eukaryota > Viridiplantae > Streptophyta > Pinopsida > Pinales > Pinaceae > Pinus > Pinus taeda. The sequence continues at coordinate 235,244 of APFE031375950.1, forward strand.
GGCCCTCTTTTTGTACATGATTTTGAACCCTTCACCGAAAATATCAGTCCCTGAAGGTGACTCTTCTTCCCCGCTTCTCTTTGTTATTTTCTCCTATGTGACAAGAGTCAGTATTGTGGACGATGACACCAATTTTTCCTCGACCTCTTGTAGGGTGTTCTTAGTCCATTCTAGCTAGTTTTTATACTTCTCTATCTCTGGTCTGGTTGTGTGGAAATAATCAGTAGATTTATTCTCTACCCTTAACTTAGAGATGACCACTAATGGATCATACGACCAGGTGAAACTAAGTTTGAACTGCATCTCTTTCAGTAGTTTACCTTCTTCTTCCATTGTTTCCTTGCTGTTGCAAATGAAAGACCCTATTTGTGTTTTGATTTTGAATTGGGACTTCCTCTTGGAAGCTGCAAAGTGGATCTCATCCATATTAAGCATTTTCCTGATGTATTCTAGAGCAAAAATCCTCATTGGGAGGAATTGTGGTAGTTTGTAAGGGGAAAGATCACACCCAAATATTTTTAGTTATGTATAATTCTGATAGAGGTACTAATCCCTTGTCTAGACTTGGTTTGATAGCTGCAAAACATTCTTAATTTATTCGCTGATCCTTGGCTCTTCCTGCTACTTAGGAGACCGAGTGTTGGATGTACAAACATCTCTATGAATTGTTTGTATGAAAAGTAGTTTTGTTCCTTCATCACTAGTGTAGTCCAAAAGATGACTAACTATTGATTTCCTTCTTCATCCAACTTTTGCAAGGCAAGCTTGAGGTTGTCTACCTGAAAATATAAGGAAATATAAACTAACACAGAAGGATACTTGAATACCTCCTCAGTGTGGAACTTGATAAACTGCTCATGTATAGAATCTGCAAGAAATTGGCTAAAGTTAAACATGATGGAAGTCTTGGAGTTTGCAGAGAAAATGGAGAGAAATATTATAATTGCCTCATCTACCCACTGATATGAGTAATAGCCAAGGAGGTAAGAGATCACTGTGATAATTTTCTTGGCTCTCTCAGGGAAAATAGAGGGTGGATAGGGAGGATTTTTCTTGGGTAATGGGGCATATTTAGTTAAGAATAGTTCAAGGGTTTTGGCTCTTCTAGCAGAGTCCAGCTTCTGATACAATTCAACAAGTGCCTCATGGGAAAAAGGAGTAGCATTCTCTACTGTAGGGCCTTGTAGCATTTGGTCTATAGCTTGACGAGTGATAGTGAACAAAATTTCTCCAGTGGGGGCAATAATAGCTCTTTGGCTAGGCAGATAGCAAGCATGACACTTCCTAACAAATTATGGGGTGCCGTGGGTACGAGGAAAATTATAGTGGGGCAAATTGGATTCCCATAGTTGAATATCATCAAATTTATATATATGTTTGTCCTCAAGTCAAGAATACATCTCAAAAAGGTCAAATTCACAGAGAGTTTCATGGATCTTATAGTCTATGTCTGCCAAAGGGATGTGGTGAAAATCAATGGGAAGGTGGATCAGAGGACTGACAAGTTCTTCTGGTCCCTTGTCTTTTGGAGGCACGATTAGATAAAGCTGAGGACAATGGTGAAATGTGGATTATAGGCTTATAGTACGTAGAGAGGGCTTGGGATTTGTAGACAAAAACAAAGGTAATGGCCTGAAATTGAGTGAGTGAGAAATGTCCCTGACCGAGTGAAATTTTTGGAGTTTAGTCTAGCAAACCTGTAACAGTATAATGATAATGGCAGTGTGAAAGTTAGTAACTAGTGAATAAGTGAAAGGAAGGATTATACAACATTTTGGTTTTCCCGTTGATGGTGGCGTGGGTCTGTTGAATTAACAGTTAAGCCATCTAATTTCCTAACAGTTTCATTTTGGAGGGAGCATAGGTGATTGGTTGGATCAACAGGCAGATGATGTGGTAGAGGGTGAGTGGCAGGAGCTAAACAGATAGAGGAGTGGTATCATTTGGCGGAGAAAATTCTTTTTTTTGGGGGGGGAGGTAGTTAATGGTTTCACTTGAGGGGTGCCGAAATGTACTGTGGGTCGATGGATGTTGGGAGGTGGGCACAAATGAGAGGAGAAGTGGCGGGGTGTTAAGGTGATGTGACAGGGCGTATGGTAGGGTCAGGAAATATATTTAATGCATAGTGGGGAATGGTTGGAGCATATGGTGGGGTAATGAAACTTAGGAAGAGGGGAGTGGACAAAAGTCTGAGTGGAGGGGTGAATCGGGGTGTTGAAACTTTAGGGATAGGGGATAAAATATCAAATATTATTTGATATATCAGACTTTAGAGTAAAACTTCAATCCTTTTGTCTTTTCTCTGCACATGAAATATATTTGAAATTTATCTTAGAATAAAACTTTCATGCTATTCCTCTAACCACCATAGTGCTTCTACCTATCCTTTCTCATTTCAATCCTTTTTCTAAGCTAGCATTTTCTCTTCTTGTTTTGTAGGGTGCATTTAAACTAACATACCCAAATCATTTTTCCTTTATGAAAATATACCTTATCCCATCACTTATTTTTCCATTGACTTAGATTAAACTATTGAATCAATTTTATTCCTACCTAGCTACTAATTTACCAAGATTAAACTGCTTGGTAAATCTTCATTCACTAACTTGTTGAACATAAGTTTAAATGTGTTCAATCATGATTAAACTGTATGATTTGAACAAAATTATATTCATTATGGCATTCAATAACAATTTTCACACAACCTTATTTAATAATGAATTAAAAGAACTAACTTATCAGTAGTGGCACTTAGACTTGCAACACTTTCAGTCTTATTTTCTATTTTTTCTTTTGTGGGTTCATATTTCAATTTTTCTTATCTATTTTTTTAACATACCCTCTTTTCATTTTTTTTCATATTTTTGGAAATCATTTGAATATTGAAATTATGTGCAATATGAAATAAAAAATACAAAATACTCAATCACCTTGAGATCCTATAATTTATAGAACCTTAACAGGTTGCATGGCTAGAAGTCCTTTATCTCACATTTTAGGTTCTTTGGATTAAGTGCATGGACCCACTTGTATCATGAAAGACATGATATATCTCCTATCCATTAGACATCTGATAGGACTTTGGTTGGCTACTTTGAAACTTTTTAGGGGTATCATCTCTATGACCCTACCTCTCACCAAGTGACTAAGAATAATGATGACTCCTAAGATCTCTTCTATAACTCATTTTTGGTGATGAATTTCAACATGTATCCATGGACCATGCCTCTTCTTCTCTTTTTGGGTTGCTTGTTGATGACTCCAAGTTAGTTGTAGTGAACATTTCCTCATCTCCATCTTGTGTTGGTCCACCTATACAAACTCCTCCAAGTTAATTCTTTGTAGTTATTGAATAGTTTATGGGGAGTCGAGACTAAAGGGTTTACTTCATCACCTAGTCCATCCTCTCCTTTGGATGTTTCTTCCAGGCTTCCCTTGCTATATGAGGTCATCATTGTTGTAAAATTTGGTGCATATTTTCTACTCACTCATGATTATACTTGTTTCTTAGATGGATGATGGTTACTTTCCCTAGGATCCATGCTATTGGTGGGAATGTGGACACCTATCTTGTGATTTTTATGCATGGGATGCTTTTGATGATGGTTACACTTAGCCCTGGGCATTTTGAAGTTGGTAATGGATCCCATTCGGGTTACTATAGTGCCTTTGTTCACGAGGTTCTAGTGGGTGTGCACTATGCATTCACTTGAAATTTAACACCTAAATTTAATATCTCATTAAAGTGAATGGATTACCAACAACTATATTAAACCAAAAATTAAAATAACCAGTTCCTATATCATTTGAGACATCAAATCTCTAACTGGTAAACTATTAGCTCACTACATTCAAGACCCACTACAATTAGAAATAACATTGTTCTCTCCATGGTACTTAAAATGGTGTGATGATATACAAACATTAAATATTTTGTAGATACGACTGTCTCCATGACCATCCCATTAAATATTTTGTAGATACCATTGTATCCATGACCAACGCAAGTTATTCCTTGATGCAAGGTCAAAAACTTATTGGTTGCATGGATGGAAGTCCTCTATTCCAAATTTTAGGTTCTTTGGATCAAGTGCATGGACCCACTTGTATCATGAAAGACGTGATATATATCCTATCCATTAGACTCCTCATAGGACTTTAGTTGGCTACCATGAAACTTTTCAGGGGTATCATCTCTATGACCCTACCTCTCACTAAGTGACTAAGCATCATGGTGCTATTTTTGATGAAGTTTTTCATGATGACTGCTAAGATCTCCTTTATAGCTCCTTTTTGGTGATGAGTCTCAACATGTATCCATGGAACATGCCTCTTTTTCTCTTGTTGGGTTGCTTGTTGATGACTTCCAAGTGGTTGTAGTGAACCTTTCCATATCTCCATCTTGTGTTGGTCCACCTATAAAAACTCCTTCGAGTTCATTCTTTGTAGTTATTGAATAGTTTATGGGGAGTTGGGACTAAAGGGATTAGTCTCATTTGAATGTTTCTTCTAGCCTTCCCTTGCTAGATTAGGTCATCATTGTTGGTACTTCATCTTGAGGTGTACAACCTAGTGATGATTCTCCTTCCAGAATGTAGTGATGCCCAACTTTGATATGATACCATTCATGTGGATGTACATCAGTTTGTTGATGATGGTAACAAACCCCCTGCTATATTGTTTCCATATTTTCTTTGATGGTTTTTTCCTTGGTGATCTCATGCTTCTTGTTCTAGGTTGAACATGGTGATGCATGTACCTTTCATTTTGATGTAGATAGTTTGTCTTGATGCATATTTCTTTCCACTCATTGTTTTATGAATTATAGTAGCATGGTCCTAGACACATGAATCAGAATGTTTGATATTATGAGGATGACGTGCTCACAAAACCTGTCTCAGTGTTTTGAAACTTTTCCATAGTACCAAAGTAGAGATGACTTAGCACTTGCAAACATGTTGAGATTATTGTCAACAATATAATGACAACAAATGGACTTAGTCTAGAAGCTTTGAGGTCATCATTATGATAGGAAAAGATAGAAAAGGCTAAAATATGACCAAGATGCTCATGTGGTGACTTTTAAAATTATACTGTAATTCCTGATAATAAAGATGTTGTTAGGCTTAGTTGTGTGAGTTCTTTGTTAGAAATTTGTTATAGACTGGTTAATGTTGTTCCATTTGATATATGTTGTTCTATGACAATGAATTTGAAAGGACAATGGAAAGAGTTTCACATGGATTTATTCACTTAGAAGCCTATATCCAAATAATTACACCAACATTCATTCTCAGGTTTGATATTATTGCATGTCCAACCAATTTTTCCAAGAATTAAATAGATACATAGCTTGTCATGGAGTTTTGACATCCAGGAATATTTATAATCCAACTGCAAATCATTATGAAATCATAGTGTTCATCATACAATGTTACACTGTAGCTACACAATATTATACTGATTAGGTCATAGGATTGAATTCTATCGTAATTTTTTTGACAATTCAGTCCCTACTATTCTTGTAGCCCATTCTCTCGTATCCAAAATAAACATACATATGAACCAGTCTATCTTAATATGCATTATCTATATCACAAAATTTTTCATATTATTTTTTATTTTTTATTTTGACCTTGTGATATCTTACATAATATATGTAGCTCTTGATTTTTCTAAAGTACCCATAATTGTGTATGGTAATTAATGTCTATTCCATACTAATCTATTGGACCTACATTGTTCCCAAATTCAATGTGATAGTTTTGGCAGTATGATTGCATGTTTCTAATATTCCTCCATCAATGTTCTACCTGTGCATTTTCCACCTTCAAAATTAGGGTTTCGTGATCCACGTCAACAATATTGGCTCAGAAAGGAAGTTGCAGAGGTACTTTATGATACAAATTGTACATATGGGTAGATGTTTTCTAATTAATATATGCATATCATACCTATGGTGTAGGACCCCACATATCCACACTAATGCACATTTTGATGCAAATGAACATGTTGCAGATAAAGTGGAAATGTTGTTTAGATAGGTTTTAATTTTCTCAGACAAAAAATCACCACAAATGGATCCTTTTATTTCGGTATTAAGGTTCTTGAATCAATGACACAAATTGCAGAGCTTGAAGGAATGTTGCATAAAGATAGAGTTGAATTTGAAGTGATATTATAGATGTAAATAAAGGCTGTTTAGTGTACTTTAGTTTGTCTAACATGATAGTATGCTGGAATAATATTTCCACATTTGTTTATAGAAATTGTTTAGTTGGAAATCGTTTCTTCATAGGGTTCATTATTTTGATGCAATCTATCAAATTCAAGAAGAGTTTGTTGCAATAGGCCATGATTAGTGTTGGGAATGTTGGAACTTGGAAGATCTATTGCTGATATTTCAAAGCTAAAAAGTATAATGTGTCTTCTTCTTTATGAAACCTATGAATATGATCATCGTCTTTTCCATTTAGATTCTTCTCTTAGAGTGAAAAAATATCTTTCCAAATTGGAATCTAGTCTATTGGATGATTTTAAGACTCCACATGAGGAATATAATTCTAGCATAAATGAAAAAGTTGGAGACTGTTAGGGTACATTCAAAGATAGTAAAAATGCTAGTGGTGGTTTTGGCATTCTGATGTTAGAGGACATATGCTCCATTGTTGATGGAAATTGTTTGGACAAAGCTATCTATTTTTGGAATTTTTAGTTCAAAGATATCCAAGCTTGAGACAAGCATGCTTTAAATAATGGATCTCGACATATTTCCATGATTAGTAATGTGGGAAATTCCTACTTGTGTGACCATTTAGAGGGAATTTGCACTGTGAATGGAAAATTAAATTAAGGCATGGAAATTATTAAATTGGTAGAAGGTATTACAACCCAAAATATCTATATGATGTGGTAGGATATCCAAACATTAGAGAATCATCCAATATAAATAATGGTGCCATGTTTCATACTCTTAACGTGGAGAGTGGTGAATGTGATACCAACATACATGTTTCTGAGATAATGCGTTTCGAAACAGTTGATAGTAGGGACAATACAAATGGTTTGGATGAAGATATGGCACCCTATCAGAAACTGTCAGAGCAAGATTATCCTATCCTCTTTGATATGTCAAATGCATTAGATGTAGCATGGATAGGTGAAGACCAATTAGTAAAAGCTCAGGCTGTATCTATTACATCACAAGGGAAAGAAGTTGGTTCTGCCACTTTGGCTACTGTTGCCAATGGTAGCGAATCTACAGACATAAAATATTTTAATCCAGTTCAAAAAATTGCAATATGAGACAAGATGATGTCTGAATATTCCTAAAACATGCATGATAAAGGTGGAATAGAGGTTCCTGAGAAAATCATTCCCCCCTCACTAGTAAAGCCATTAAATCTATCAGAATATTTTGGAGGCTACGTTGGGGCTTCTATGTCAAACTTACAAAAACGTTACAACACGAGTTTACAAGAAAACTTATTGAGGTCTATTAGAGTTGAATCTTAGAGAAGTTATAGTCTTATGTTTGTTTCATTAGTCAGTCATCTAGGTGGTAAAGGAGTGGGTAAGCTGCTTTTACCAATTGGTGTCAATGATATGGTTATTTTTGTTTATGATGATGAGACAAAAAACATAATAGATTATGCACTAAGCTCACAAGAATATCAGGCTTGCCTATATGACAAGGTACCTGATAGTTATAAGAAAAAGGAAATAGACAAGGATAAAGAAAAGGAATGTGTAGATTTATTTGGAATGGGTGGAGTTGTTTCAAATCCACTTTAGTCGTCAAATGGTTCCTTAGACTCGAGTAAAGTTATTTCCAAGAGAGAAGTTTAGGATATGAGGATATTTATACATATGGCTCAGAAGGGAATGGTGGTTCAAATTCATCACTATATAGAAAAGACACATGCAAAAATATCCTTTCGTGATGAGGGTCCTCCTAGAAAAGTTAAGTACTTGGTAAGCCGTTATTATGCAAAAAAGTTTGATGCCCTTAGTTGTCCAACAGAGATGGAATTTAGATTTTCGCTAAATCGATTCAAGAAATGGGGACCTTAGGGAAGAAAGAGAAATGTTTTTTTTGCAAAATCCTTAGATGAAATATTTATTGTTAAGAGAGTCACCATGATAGAATTGGAGTCTTTTATGAAGTTTTCCTCATAATATTTCAAATATCTGTGTGACTCATTATGTTCTGGAAGCCCCACATGTTTGGCAAAGATCCTTGGTATTTATTATCTTGCATACTCATATTATTGTTTATTCTATATGTTATAGCTCCAAATCTCACTATTATGGTTTGTAATGCTACACCCATGGCCTAGGGCAACCCCTCCTTCCAGACCTGGTCCAAAATCTAAAAAACAATGTTTTATTCCCTGTACGTGACATTGCCCTGAGTTAAACGCGTGTATACGCGGGTTCATACATTACCAACCCGCGTATACACCGCAGCGAAAATTTAGTTAATAATCTAACGGTGAAACATCAATCAAAAAACTCAAAATCAATCACAAAGCATTGCAAGTCAAGGATAAGGGTTACCTCGAAGATTTTGTGGGATTTGAATGGTCGAAATCGATGTACGAAGAATTTTCTCCTTTTGCTCCAAATATTTGCTCTCCAAGTTCAACACTAAAAATGGTAAGGCCAAAATTGTATTTATAAGATTTGAAAATGCAAAATTTTTTCAAAATTTTATTTTGATTGGTTTCATGTGACTTTTAACTTGGGAGCTCGCAGTGTCGAGAATGGTTTTCTTTTCAGGACGTTTTGGACATTTTTCGACTTTTTCGAGACGGTTCCATGACTGCTGACCCGTCATGGCAGGTATCGTTTTTTCAGTGGCATATAGGTTAGGGACATTATTCCGTTGCATTATGCATGTTGGCCTCCATCAGTCGATACATCTGCCATAGGGACGATCCCATCGTATTATGGTTCATAAACCATCTTTACTCGCCGATTTTTAAATCATGACACGATGGTAGAGCCATCCTTTACATGGGCATCGTAGTTAGCACCTCACTGACATTTGTTGCCCATGCTGCTTCATTTGAGTAGGCTCGGGAGTCCTCTGTAGTCCCAC
>APFE031375953.1:0-10860 GCA_000404065.3 Pinus taeda
TTGTTGGTGTGTTTGGTGATTTGTTCAATTCTCATAAATTTTTGAATTTGTTTCTATGGTGGGTATGGTGAGTGAATGAAGAGATAAATTTATTTGTTTATGAGAGAAAGTGTCCTATTCATATCAGTTTTAAAATGGATGAAATATGGATCAGCAGGGCTCACAATTGATAACATGCATTCTAGGGGAAATAGTCCCCTTCAACAGTCGTTGATAAATGAGCAGGGAAATAGTCCCTTATTTGTGTGGATGATAGATGACGAGGGAAAATAATCCCTTTCAGTAGTGACTAATAAAGGAGAAGGGGAAGTTTCACCTTTTACTGAAGGTTGATAAATGAGTAGGGATAGAAGTTCCCTTCTTTAGTAGCCAATTTACCTAGAAGTGAAAGCTTGTGGGGTAATGATGTAATAGAAATTTGAATCTTGTATTTCCCAAAAAAATAAAAGGAATATTATGTCTTATATATGGCTTTCACATGTGTATGAAAATGTTTATGATGTTATTTTTTACATAACTGAGTTATGATGCTAATTACATGAGTGGTTGATAAAGTTATTGAACAATATAAATTGTCAAGAGTTGTATAGTGTGGTCACACTACTGATTCACCTTCCCCCCTCATTATTATTCTAGTACCCATTGTTTCTAACAATTGGTGTCAAATCCAAGGATCCTTCAGGATCGGTTAAACAACTGGAAGGAAGATCAAGGATCATGGAGAAATAGGACTAGATTTCCTCTCATAGAGTTTCATTTTTGAATGGGTAAAATTATACAACTTAGAAGGTAAGAATGATAATGTTCTTTTAATCTCTTGATTTTAATGTATGGGTATTCGTGGAGAATGGATTAACAGATAATGAGGTTGATGAACAGGTCATGGAGGAAATCTTGAGAGGGTTGTCCATGTCAAATATTTAGAAACTAATCTGTTGTGAGATCGCCAAAGAAATATGGAATGAGTCAGAGTCCACCTATGATAGAGACATACAAGTTGCATGTGATGTCAAGAGTCTTTCTCTAAAGAATGGATCAACCAAAGTTTCAAAGAGTTTTTAAGATCCCAAATTAGAGGATAATACACCTATATCAAGAGGCTAAGTCATCGATCAACACATAGAGGATACAAATGAGATGTAATTTACAAGTAAGTTGTTTTTTTCGTTGTAGAAAAATAGTCCATTTATCATTTTGTTTCTCAATTGGAAGTACCGGTGAAAGAGAAAGTTGCTCATTTAGTACTAGTGAAGAAAGAAATACCTTAATAGGAATAGTATATCTAGACACTATTCAAGAAGTCGTTGGGTCCCCTCTTAGTAGAGAGGTAGATAGAACATCTCATGTGTCAGTAGAAGAATCCCTAGAGACAGAAAGCGAATAATATATTCAATACATTGTGAGTAGAATAAGCACTTGTTTTGCTTTAGTAGCTTCTCTACTGAGTTGGAAGGCATTGAAGAAAATATTCATTTAAGAAGGAAAATCATATCGAATTTTGAGGAGATCAATAGCCTTAAAACCTCAAATCAGAAACTAGAAGTTTATATAATTATATTAAAAGAGTATTCGTTGAAAATTTAGAATCATGAAAATAGCTCTAATGCTTTTGATGAAATTTGAGGTAGACGAAGCCCCCACATAGATTGGATTTTTTTTATTTTTTATTTTTATTTATTTTTACTCAACAAAGATATCAGCAATATCCATCATCATTTTAAGACAAAAAATTGTGGAATGCACAAAAAATCTAATGTAGCAACAAGAAGACAAATAAACTTTCAGAGTTAAATACAAAGGTGTGAAACCACTCACATGTTTTCTTTGTGGAAATGCAGGGCACTTTTCCTCCAAGTTTTGAGAAAGGAAAAATAAGGTGCAACAACAAAGGTGGAATGACCTATATAAACAAGAATTGTGATTTGATCAAAGAAATTTGAACAACTGTGCAGATAGAACCTTTCCCCTCAAAGGAAAAATTATCAGTGGGTCAATAAAACTAAGACAATGAGTATTGGTCCAAGAAGTTGGGTGAGAAGAATATTCGGTAATAATAATTCCTTCCCCCTTCTTGATCAATGTTGAATCCTATGGGTGTGGAACTTATGGGCACAAAGAAACTATGTGAAAACTTGGAAACAATACACTTCGTTTACAGAGCAAGTTGAATAGATGTGTGGATCATGTTGGTAGTGAGAAAGGATAGTCACCTAGGAGTTATTACAACAATCCTAAGAGAGGTAGGTTGAATGGTTCATAGAGGCAAGAAAGATTAGCGTATGGTTTTGAATATTATTAGCATAAGATTAGTATATAACAACTTGGAATTCCTATGGTTGATGTATGTCATATAACTAGCAACACAAAAATACTTCAATTAGATAAAAGGAGTAGTCATAGCCCAGACAATTCTCCAAAGTAGTATAGGTGGAAAGCAAGCACATATAGTGAAAATGAAGAGAAATAGATATTTTTAAGATTGAATTTAATTGGTGCTAATAAGTGGAATGGTTAATGTTTTATATGATTAAACTATGGTAGGATGTTTCTCAATCAGCTAAGAGTATCAAATCAACTTAGGAAACCAACTCATGGAGTTTACTAAGTAACACATAAGCATATCCATATGTGGAAGGAAGAGAGAGATAATTTTCTCAAGGGAAGTAGATCCCTTTCTCCTCTTCATTGAAAAGCAGAAGTTGGATTCAAGAGAATCTAGAAAGAATAGATGCAATGAGAATAAAGAAACATTCCAAGTAATGCATCTGAAGGATAAGGGAAGTATGCCCTTTTCTCCTCTAGTTTATAAAGTTGAATGAGACTAGTTTTGTTGAGTATTATGGTTGATTTAATGTTGTTTCCAAATTATATTGATAGACTGAGTATAGATGATGATGAAAGAATAGGGATCATGAACGTTTTACAACCAATTCTTGTTTGTCTTGTGCAAGTATGTTTAAATAATTTATAGTGCCAAAGAGTGACCATAACCATAAAGGGAGTGTATTCAAGTAAACATTTTGGTATTAGATTATTCCATTAATGATTGGTATCATAAATTGGTATAGTTGTTTGGTTCTAAAAGATAATCATCGAAGACAAAGGCTAATGGTGTTTATTGCATATTAATGTTGCTTTAATTGTCAAAGTTTATATTTCATATATGTTGAATGGTGTGGTTATTATGATTCCTTAAGATTACTCCAATTAGTAATTATGATCAAACATCAAATAATGATGAAAAGAGCATGATAACAATGGAACAACCCTTAGTTATAAATTGTTCAACATTTGGTATCAGTGGTATCAATTAAACTATTTGTATCTTGATATAAAAGGTATTAACACTTGGTATCAAGTATTAACAATCAATATCAAGTGTCATTAATTTTTTGTCAGAGCGTTGTAATCATATTATTAGTAGGTGATTGTCAATCCAAGTGTTGTTGAAATATTCTTGATTAGCATGCTTATTTTCATGTTTAGTTTAATTTAATCTAGTGATTCTACTGCCATTAGAAGTTTTCCAAGTAAAGTATATGTCGTGTAGTTGGTTTAAGCATACATTGTTGAGAGTCCCTTTATATTTGTCATATAAGCACATCTAAGTGGCATAGGTTGTTGTTTATTAGTTGATAGGACAATGGTGATGGTCATGCATAAGATAGATTGTTGTTATTTCTAGAGGTCATGTGTATGTGTATAGGGAGGAAGTATTATGAATGAAACCCTAGCTGAGACAAACCAATAGGAATGATTTTTCTCCTTGCTCGGTTGGATATGTATGTGTTATTTTAGAAAGAAATCCCTCTTGACTACTTGAGGATGAGATTGGGAGTAATTAATCCTCTCCTTTCAACTCAATATTCTCCATAGGGAAGAAAGGAAGCTACTTAGATCAACTCAAAGATATCTAAAGTTATCAGTGTAAGAAGAAGTAGTTTATAGGTCTACATGATCAACAAGATAGGGGGAGTTTGTTAATAAGGGGACAATGTTAGTATATTTTCCATTGATCTCAAGGGGGGAGAAGTGTATCAAATAAAACAAAAGAGGGAGGAGATGAACCAAACTAAAACAAAAAAATGGAGAAGTACATTAGAGAAAATGTACATAAAGGATAAGTGCATCATAGGGGGAGAAACATCTACAAAGAATAAGAGAAGAAAAGGAAAGTACACTTATCTTTACTTGATTATTGGTGATGTGTTTTTGTTTGCTTAAAGTGTTTCCACAAATGCGAAAGTGGGATATTGTTAGAAATATGTTTTCATTGGTTGCAAAGGAAGAGAATATGATGGGTAGACTGTTAGAAAATGTTGTCATTGTAAAATATGTTGTTGGCATATGAGGTAGGTTTATATCACACGTGTCAATGGAGGTTTATTTAGATAGAGCTAATGAAATGGAAAAATAAGAGAATATTGGAAGAAGAATGAATATGACCACATGTATGGCAAAGGAAAATAATTATTAAGGTGCAGAGACTTTAGAGCCATTTATAAATTAGAAAACAACCTCAAAAGCAAGTGGAACCCACTTAGATGGATAAAGCTCTCAAAGATATCTATAGATGTTTATGGATGTCTGCTAAAATCCTCCTAGATTGCAAGTTATTTCCCGTCAAATTTATGTACCCCAAAACTCAAATACATATTTAAAGTTGAAACGTCTAGTTCTTGTAGTTTAGTAGTCGACATAGTTGGAAGAAAAACTAAGCTCAAATCTGAGAGAATTTGGTCTAACAATTCAATGGTGATTTGTTTTTAATGGCCAATCGTGGAGCTCCTTATAACAACTCATTTTGGAAATATTTTTCCTAGATGCTTCAAATTTTCACACAAAGGGAATGTTCAGGATGACTTAAAATTCAGAGGATTTAGTAGCGATTACATGAATTTAATTGGTGGAGTATAATTGTAGGAATCCCCACTATATAGATCACTTTTGGGGAAGTTCCCTTGATGTTATTATGTGAAGGGAACAACCAAGATGACATAAGCCTAGGTGGGGTGGGCAGTCCACACAACAACGGAAAAAGATCTCATCGGTAGAAGTTCTATAGGGGTCATCATGAGATCCATGTCACTAGAGGAGGCATTCCATGGAAGTTCTAAGCCATGTGTAAAGAAGGGGAAGTGGGGATGATCTAAGATGAGGCAAACATGGTAGATCAATAACATCGGACCAATAGAAAGGTAGTAGGGTAGTCAATGTTGTAATAAGCTTGAATCCAATGGTTTTTTCTTTGAAAAATATAATAAAGAAAATGTTGTAAAATGAAGGCCTAGGAACCCTTCTTCCCTCTACACTCAAAATAACATGCAAAAATCAAAGGAATACGTGCGACAATATTTTATCAATTTGAGATGATGTCAGTATGAAGTAAGACCTAGGGACACATGACATACCATTTTAATTCTTTTCAGATAGTTAGAGGGGCCAAATATGAGTGACACGTGTCACCATTCAAATGGTACCACGCAAAAGTAGTGACATCAGAATGACATCACCCCAGAAGATTTTCCTTAGATTGAATTATAAGGGGTGCGTACGAAGATCTCTCAACTCACTGGGCACTGGGTGTATGTGGAATTTGTTAGAGACAGATCACCTTAATTATTCATTGATTAGTTCATAGTTCGGTAGTGGTTCCCACCATGACACGTCATCCTATCTTCCAAACACCAAAAGGTTTCAAGTGAGTGCAATAGAGGATGCCCCGAGCTGATAAAGGACTGGGAGATGGTGGCATGTATAAAGTGGAGCACTAGGACCAATGGTAATGATACATGTAGACGAATGGTGGACATGCATGGACACATAATCCTAGATTGTACTTAAAATAGAAATAGAGTAGGGGACCAAACTTAAATACTAAGAAAAGAGCATGGAGAAATTTTAAAATGAAATAATCTCTCAGGGCTTAAGGGAAAATGGGCCCAATGGAGTTATAATTAGCAGTGCTTTATTTATGAAAAACACTTTAATCCTATGCTAAAGGGAAAATTAGTGCTTAATCCATATTAAATACAGTACTAAAATTAATGTTTGAAGGCTTTTGCCTGAATGGATAAAAAACACTCAAATTTTGCATTTACACCATATTTTGTGCAAAACCACCAAACTGACAACACTAATAAAACCAAAAATCAAGGCATGAATGCGTTGGAGCTGAAAATAGTGGAATGGATAGACTTGGACATAGATTGGATAAAATGGCTAAATTTGGTAGCCAACCAGATTTAGAAAAATCCACGCTATATCGTATAACTCACCAGAATGGAGGAAAATGATAGTTCAACTCAAGATTTCTTGAAGATACATGCAAGAAATCATTGATGAATTGAACAACACATTTAGAGGACCTAGTTAAAGCAAGACATAAATAAAATATAAATACTCTCTTCATGGCCCAAAATTTACTCGTAATCTTATCCACTATCTTCCAAATGGTTCATGAGTTCCTTTTCCGAACTCCTCAACAATAACATAATGATCCATGGCACTATTAAATTAGAAAAAAATTAACAATCACCTTCTCTTCTCGCTAATTATTAGACTGATGTTCCAACTTTGCTAAGAGTTTTCACCTTTCCCTTATCTGTTACTATCGATTCAATCAATGTTTAGATCAATTTGGGAATGAAATATGATAAAAAGAAGAACAAGTCATGTTTTAATATGCTTCCCTGGGGTTATGGTGGGCTTTTGTATTATTTTCTAAGGCTTTGGGATGATGTGTAAATTACCAGAAAGTTTCAAGTGAGTGCAATAGGGGATGCTTCGAGCTGATAAAGGATTGGGAGATGGTGGCATGTATAAAGTGGAGCACTGGGACTAATGGGAATGACACATGTAGACGAATGGTGGACCTGCATGGACACATAATCCTAGATTGTACTTAAAAGACAAGTAGTGTAGGGGACCAAACATAAATACTAAGACAAGAGCATGTAGAAATTTTAAAATGAAATAATCTCTCGGGGCTTAACGGAAAATGGGCCCAATGGAGTTATAATTAGCAGTTCTTTATTTATGAAAAACACTTTGGTCCTTTGCTAAAGGGAAAATTGGCACTTAATCCATATTAAATAGAGTACTAAAATTAATGTTTGAAGGCTTTTGTCTGAGTGGATAAAAAACACTCAAAGTTTGCATTTACACCATATTTTGTACGAAACCACCAAACTGACAACACTACTAAAACCAAAAATCAAGGCGTGCATGAGTTGGAGCTGCAAATGAGTGAATGGATAGAATTGGATATATATTGGATAAAATGGCTAAATTTGGTAGTCAACCAGATTTAGAAAAATCCATGCTAAATCGTATAACTCACCAGAATGGAGGAAAACAATAGTTAAACTCAAAATTTCTTGAAGATACATGCAAGAAATCATTGATGAATTGAACAACACATTCAAAAGACATAGTTAAAGCAAGAAATAAATAAAATATAAATACTCTCTTCATGGCCCAAAATTTACTCGTGACCTTATCCATTGTCTTCCAAACGGTTGCATGAGTTCCTTTTCCCAACTCCTCAACAATAACATAACGATCCATGGCACTACTAAATTAGAAAAAATTAACAATCACCTTCTTTTCTCGCTAATTATTAGACTGATGTTCCAAATTTGCTAAGAGTTTTCACCTTACCCTTATCTACTACTATTGATTCGATCAATGTTTAAATTAATTTGGGAATGACATATGATAAAAGGAAGAACGAGTCTGTTTTAATATGCTTCCCTAGGGTTATGGTGGGCTTTTGTATTATTTTCTAAGGCTTTGGGATTACGTGTAAATTATTAAATCGTGAATATCATATCATCCGTATGGTTTTACCCAATCTTGAATAACATAACATCGTGGTTCTACCAAATCCTTGGAGGATTATTTGGTGGGTCCACTTAAAAGTTTAATATAGCAAACATGATAGAAATATTTCTAAAATATCCTTTTTTTATGAAAACATAGGAATGATATATGCTTAAAAAAAGGTTGTATACCCCTCCTTCGGCTATACTAGTGAAATAGTGGTATTTTGTGTCCTTTTCTAAGACTCTCGAACAATATGTAAAGTATTAAATTATTAATAACTGCAGTGGTTGTAGTTTTTCCCCAACTATCAAAGGAATTTTGGAGCATACTTTTGGTGTGTCCACTAAAAAGTTAGATATAATAAAGATACTACAATTGTTTGAAGAATAATTTAAAAATAATAATAATAGGTTATGAAAATTATAAATTATAATATATATATTAAATATTTTATTTCAATGTTTTGGACATGGTTTTGAAAAGGACTATAAAATAATTAAAATAAATTTTTATAATTATAATGTTATTTAAACTAACATTCTTAAACATTATGTATAAAAAATAACAATTTCATTTACCAATGTGTATCTTTATTAAAACATTTAAAGCAATTAATATCCTTATTTTTAAAATCAATAACTATAATATATTATAAAACATATATATAACGCGTTTGAGTGATGTGTTTCACTTATGAAAAATGGGTCATGAAAATATATTGTTTCATTTCTTTCACTATAATCTTATTTTCTTTCCCTATTATCATTTTTGGCAAGTCTCTCTTCACTATCATTTTTCCGAGTGGATAGTAGCTTACAAGATCACAATTTAGAATAGGTGAGAGAATATCCATTGCTTGAAACTCTTTTTGTTTCATATTCACCTTAAAAATAATTTATTATATATGTACTTTAAAATTTAATTCATTGTTCTATTAATATTTTGTTGAATCATAAATATTTTTAACTAAATATGTTTATCTATCTAATAAGCTTATTAAAACATATAAAATGTGAAGAAACCATCTTTTAAATTCTCTAAAACAATTTCTTCAAAACATATTTTTAGTACATAAAAAAAAATGCATTTTTACTCCACAATGTAATTTCGTTTTCAAACTCATAAAAACTTTTTATATAAAATATTATCAGGTTAATCTCCCTATTTACTCATATCCATATTAGGAGGACTTAGAGGTTATAATGGGATAGATCCATCTCTGTGCACCTTAATGATTATAGTGAATTACGGGTAGCTTCGTGCACTATTCACTATTGCATATCATGGTTATAGTTCTCCATTCTACTAATTACAAAGTGAATAAAAATCTAATAAATAAAATGTATTTTAAAGTTCAAAGTCATTTTGAGATGTCAAACATTAAAAACAATACCTCATTCATTTCAAAAAAATACTTTTTTGACAATGTGTTTGTATTTTTAGATTTTTTTAATAGTTTGATATATATTTTTAAAATTTTATATATAACTCATATGTATTCCACATGCCTAGCAACAAATAGCAACTTTCTAATTTAAAAGACTATATAAAAATAAAAATAAACATGAGATTTGTAAGTATGTTTCATATCAAGAATGGAAAGAAAGTGTAGTTCATATGTTGATATTTTACATTTATACTAGGTGAATGTACAAAGAAATGGAAAGCTTCATAGTGAAAATGGAATGATGGTAATATGAGCCCACTAACTAATGTTTCGTATAGTTTCTAGTTACAAAGTCAAACCTTAAAGGTTGTAATAAATTAAAATGATCCATTTTCCCATTAGAAAGTCAAGGGAATGGGGTTATTTTAATGGAGCCATCCAAGGAGGCCTTCTTGGATATGGAGAAAGGGAACCCTTTTCCTATTTTATATTCATTTCATTATGTTTAAAAAGAGATTGAGAGGTTATTTCATTGGGTTGAAAACAAGATTCACAAGTTATTCTAATATTTTTTTGTGTGTGCTTATAACACTAAAATTATTTATATATTTAGTTTCATAGGAATAACTCCTAAATTTAGTAAATTTCAGTGATTCTCTTATTCCATGTATCAAGAATCAAATATATTACAAAAGCACTTTTTTATTCCATGTGTACAAGGAATTTAACATGTAAGTTGACTCCTTATCCAAAGGACTCCATATAGAGGTTGAGAAATAGACACTAAAAAAAGAATCTATTACACAATCTGTCAAATATGTTGTTTGAATACTATGATAAGATTAATATAATGGTATGGAGAGATGTTTGTGGTATCTGTAAAACCATACTAGAAAAGGACTTACACTTCAAGAGAAGAAATGGTTATTATTTTTTATAAGCATATAAGATTCAAAGAAGGCATGATAGCTTTGCAACTTATAATTGTATTTTGTTCACACTCCAAGAGGACATTCGAGTCATGGAGGAAAATGAGCATATATGTTTATTGATAGGTTGTGAAAGTATTAATAGTTTATAGTCTTGAACACAATTTTAGATTTTGAGTATTTATTTATTACATAGTATAGAATCCATATGCACATATATAAATATGGTTTGTTTATTTTTTTTCAATACAAGTAATAATTTTTTAATGGTTAAAATAAAAATCTATATTGTTAACAACAATTTATATAAGTTTTTTTATTAATTAGTAGTCTTTGTTTAGTATTAATTAATTTTTCTTGTAAAACTTATCAAAGCTCAATTATCAAAAATAATAAGGAAATAAAGAAATTCATCATTCATTTGTGAATGTAGGTTAACATACCCATTGAAACTTAATACTTTAATTTTTACTTTCAATATAATGGGAAATCTATATTAACTTTAAAAATAAATTATATTTATATTAAATTGTACAAAGACATTTTTTTATACAACCTCATATGTAGATGTCAAATAAAATGTAAAAATTATTATATTTCCGACTATGAAAGGATTAAAAATGACGAGAATTAGAACATACAAATATAATAGAAACACTATAAATATTTTTATAATACTTTTAATTGAAAGAGAAAAAAAAACCTAATATTACTTAT